>JALIGW010000002.1:151783533-151946033 GCA_023053685.1 Diadophis punctatus similis
TATAATCTATCTATGTATCTATCTATCTATCTATCTATCTATCTATCTATCTATCTATCTATCTATAATCTATCTATCTATCTATCTATATCCATCTATCTATCTATAATCTATCTATCTATCTATCTATCTATCTATCTATCTATCTATCTATCTATCTATCTATCATCTATCTATAATCTATCTATCTATCTATCTATCTATCTATCTATCTATCTATCTATCTATAATCTATCTATCTATCTATCTATCTATCTATCTATCTATCTATCTATTCTATCTATCTATCATCTATCTATCTATCTATCTATCTATCTATCTATCTATCTATCTATCTATCTATCTATCTATCTATCTATCTATCTAACTATCTATAATCTACCTATCTATTTATCTATCTATCTATAATCTATCTATCTATCTATCTATCAACTATCTATCTATAATCTATCTATCTATTTATCTATCTATCTATAATCTATCTATCTATCTATCTATCTATCTATCTATCTATCTATCTATCTATCTATCTATCAACTTTCTATCTATAATCTATCTATCTATCTATCTATCTATCTATCTATCTATCTATCTATCTATCTATCTATCTATCTATAATCTATCTATCTTCTTGATAGCCATGCGAACATATATTCCTTCAGACCTTGTGTTGGCAGAAAAATATGTTACCATGATTTGTGCTGCCCTGATGGCTAAGATCCAATGCACTTCAGTAATGAGGATTTCAGTTTGTTCTGTCCTTAGAGCTTTATGTGGACCGGTTTAAGAGTACCTTTTGCTAAACTCTACTAGCTCTTTTTCTCCTCCTTCCCAGCATCAGTAGATAACATGAAAATTACCAATCACTTCCTTCAAGTGTGGTGGGATGAGTTTGTATGAGTGCAGACAGTACCTGAAATGGAGACTTTAGCTCCCTTTTATGTATCAAGAATAACAAGCTGTCAATGGAGAGTTGCTCTGCAACAATAACCTGTCATTTGGGCTATTTCTGAACATGGGTTGAGAATTATGTGCCCAAAATATTTAAGGTTCAGTTCATCATTAGGTCTCCCAGCAAGCAGTTTTACTTTACCTGACACTGAATAATTTGTTCTTGCAATTCAAGGTATTGTCAACCATTTTCTCCAGTGCCACAATTTAAAAGCACGGTTTTTCCTTCATTCATCCTTTCTGAGGGTCTACATATCATAGCCATATGTTACAAGTGTGAAAACCTTGGCTTGGCAACATATAATTTGCTGTCATTGTGATGTCTCTGCATTCTACTATTTGTCTTGCTTTGTCATGGTCTTTCTGCCAAATGGCAGATGATATTTTATTTCATATTTACAGTCAGCAATCCTGAAAATGTTTGAGCCCTGTATTTACACACCCATCTAATTCTCGCCGCAGTTCAGAAATGGTTTTCTACAATTTCTTTTGGGGGATTGTTTTCTTCTTTTAATATTTTTCTCCTCCACTTTATAGCTCCGGGATTTCCTAGTGCTGTCCCATATAAAAACTAAGCAGTTATGACCCCTATTTGCTTTCTTCAAGGTCAGCCAAAATCTAGTTTTGTAGACACATAACGACAAAAGGAAATGTGACTACTATAATATTCTCCCTTTTTTATTTTAATCAAAAGTCAGAGGGAGTTTACTCATTTTCACTTGCTGCTCACTTGCTTTATAAAAGCTTTGCATGATTGGTCTTTCTTCCTTTTAGGGCTCTGGCCGATATCCTCCGGCAGCAGGGACCAATCCCCATAGCACACTGTGAAAGAGAGACTATCTCGGCTATAGATACCTCCCCCAAAGACAACACACCCATCCGAACATCTTCGAAAAACCACTATACGCCAGTGCGTACCTCTAAGACCAACCCAGGTAAGACCGGCACTTCTTCAGCGCTTGAATTAACAAACTAAGTGACTTATGTATGGGTTCTGAGGGAGCGGTAGAATATTATTAGTGCTATATTTGTGTGTGTGTGTGTGTGTGTGTGTGTGTGTGTGTGTGTGTGTGTGTGTGTGTGTGTGATTTATTTATTTTGTTGGTTTGTTTGTTTATTGATCAAATTTTGAAACCGCCCATCTCCCTCACAGAGGAGTTCTGAATAGTGTACAAATAAATATATATATTGGATCTGAGGACTGAGGAACTTTTTTGAGTTGTATTTGAAGATGTAGTTGCATTTAAATGAGTGTACATTCTTTTGCTAAATGAACCTCCTACTGATACTTATATGCCATTTCTCTTTTATGAAAACCCAGCATTATTCATAAGAGTAAAATAAAATCAAAAGCGTATATTTATAATTTATTGTGATAACACTAACACAAAGACTGATATAAAAACAATTCATTCTTAGAGACGGTTTTGTGACTGAGATTGCCACAGACAGAGGATCATAAGTCTCTGGGACGGCTCGCTGATGTACACTGTGGTCCTATTGATGATATGATTACTTACTGAGTCATGTTTAGCTGTTTCATGAAATTGATAAAGCCAGTAGGCATTCTGATATGATCTTGCAGTAATAAGAGCATTATTAGGCTAGAAGAAATTAAGGCACAGCAGCAACAACAAGCAAATTGCACAGGTTTAGGAGGTAGAAAATATTATGAATTGAAAATGAATTGTGCAACATGTGTCTGTTTGAAAAACATGACACAAATCTTCATTCAAGCACAGCCTTCACTCGTGCCCCCTGATCTCCTTTTTCTGGGAAACAAGACATACAATCCTTGAGCCTTTAGAATTATAATAGCATGTTATATGGAATAAGATGTCCTGGTTCAGTCAGAAGTGATAGGGCATAACATATCATTGGATGCGGTTTCCTGTCTCTGATCATCTGAGAGGTCAAAGCAGTTGATTTCCACAAGAGGAATCTTAGATGTTTTGTAGGAGGCAGTGCAAATTTAAGATACCCATTTCTATGATATTTCAGAGATTTTTCAATTTGGATCTGAAGAAATTTGTATTTACTATATATAAGATGGAGGAGATGATCAGGCTGAGCCTGAGGGAGGAGTCAAATGCATCATCAGTCTTTGCATGCCCACAAGAGATCTAAGTCCAGCCCACCTTGAATTCCTTTCTTAACTCCCACTCACTTCCCTCAAACACTAATAGTTCAGATTCTGGTAGAGAGCTTAAGCTTGCAATAAATTTCCCCAGACCTTGACATAAGAGTTGTTATACGAAAGAGCTGAAATGGGATCTATTCAAATTTAACAGTTTATGATAAAATAAAAGGATGGCTTACATAATATATTGAAACAAATAGATTTGTTTCTATTTGTCAAATTGGTGGCACCTGGGCCGGATGCATCATGTGCGGGCTACGCCTACCCGGTTCCGCAAAGGCAAAAAAGTCACGATATGTCATGTGATGCGATCGAGTTTGACACTCGTGTTATAAGATATTGAGACCTATGAGATAAAATGTTAGAAGTTGTAACCTCCTCTCCTAGAAACCATCTGGGTCTCCACACCATGGTTCCACCTTCTGCACTGAGATAGTAGTTTGCTAGTTTCCTCTGCCGTCATCTATTGTATAGTGAAATCTCATTTGACAGCCATTTCTTAACCCCAATGTGCACTGGGGTTGGGTTAAAATGTCAAAACACAGTAATTGAAATCATGTGCCACTTGGTGCCACTTCCTGACCATGTAAGCATAGAGACATGGTGATAGAGGATTCATCCCTTCCTCTCTCAGTTGGAAGATAAATCAAACTCATAGGAAATAAACAAAATCAAGTTTTATTTTCTTTAAAGTATGTTAAAAACTTTTGTTAAACTTGTAAATGTTAAAATGTAGCTATTCAACGGGAAACAGATAATTACAGAGCTGTCTAGATTATGGTACCATAGCAGTATGCAAATTACTTAGGAAAAATTGCAAAATAAAACACAGAACTCCAGAGAGAATAAAAAAGAGTGCAGGTGTAGAAACAAATGAGGAATTGTCTACCCAAAATATTACAGATTCCTCGAAGAACAATGACCATAGCCTGAGAGATTTAAGAAGCCAAAATCAAAAATCCAACTTTGCAATTTGTTGATTGATTAAGTGCTGTCAACTCCTGGCTACCATTTAGATAGACTTTTCCAGAATCATGTATCCCTAATCCAGTCTTTCGTGTTTCCCAAGAGCACACCAATTGCCACTGTAATTAAATCCATCCAGCTTGCTACTGGTCATCCTCTTCTTCACTTTCCTTCCAATTTTCCCAACATTAGGGACTTGTTCAAAGAGAGAGACAAAATGAGATTTAGCGCAATACAAAACAGAAATTAAAAATCATAGGACCAATCCAATATATACTGCATATTCATCAATTTTTACAATATAGCTTTGAGATTGTTAGAGCTTTAAGGCAGTTCCTCACAAAACCTATTTCTAGAATTTCTTCCATTATTTTATAGGGACTAGCAGAGGAAGTGTCTGGGGTATCTGTGTACTTCTGTAATAGCCATTGTTCACTCATGAGGATGCACATTTTGTGTCTGCAGTCTGGCATGCGGGTTATGTTCACAGTATATGTATTTGAAGGGAAAATATTTCAGCTGAAGGAGATTTTCAGCAGAGAAATAGCAGACGGGAATGTATGTTGTTATATTGGCTACTGACCCATAGGAGGCACTGTGCAACTGATTTCATCCTTATATTGAGACATTCATGGAGCACAATGGTGGCCTAGTGGTGAAGCGGGGTGAAATGCTCCGGATTCGGGCGGGCCAGTCGGTCATCGTAGAGCCGATTGAGCCGATAGCGATCGCAGCGCGAGGCTTCCTCCACCCAGAGGGTAAAAGAACCCAAATGGCGGTGTCCAGGCGGGTGGGGGAAGTGGGTTCAATCTATAACTTATTAGATGAACATGAAACTATCCACAACCCTCCCCAAACACAACACCTTCCACTACATGTCTCCCTTCCAAGATATTGGCAGTGCATATTCAGGGATTTTTTCTAACGACAGTGTGGTTTTGCAATTCCACTCTGAAGCAAATTCTACAAAATACAAGGAAGGAAAGAAGATATAGATACAGCCTTAGCTGTACTTTTATTAGCCATTCAAAGCACTAGTTGGTCTATAGCACTCATCTCTGTCCCCAATTAAACCACAGATATTGATATGGCCATAAGTTATCACTGATTCTCATTCAAAACAAAAAAAAAAGGATTGTCTATTTTTCATGGTTCCTAATTTCCAATAAATCACAGTCAATTTTTCTTTCTTTCCCTCCTTCTCTCCCATCTAAAGGAAATAATTCTGAAAAAATGATTAGAATACTTATAAACAAATGTATAGTTTTTGCACTGGGAAGCAAAATTCAAGTTACTCACAGAATCTCTTTTTTCTTTTTCATTTGGCAGCTGTGGTCATTAAACAGACCACCATAATCATTCCAAGCAATCACTTTTCCCTCTAGAAACAAATGAAGAAACTAACTTAAAATATAGCCTAAGTTCAGGGGTGGGTTCCTCCCGGTTCGGACCAGATCGCCCGAACCATTAGTGACCCCCTGGTGACGTAATTTTGGCGTCACGGATCCGGTTCTGTCTGTTCTGGTCTGTGCTTGCCGCCATCTTTTTTTTTTTTTTGAATTTTCAGCCGATTTTTCTGACTTTGGATGGCTTCACAGCATTTTGTGCTGTGAAAAAAGCCCTCCCGCCCGCCCCTGGGTTAATACTGACCTTTATTTCTTTGCCCGAAGCACAGCTGATGAGCTGCTCAGCTGTGTTTCGGGCTGAATCAGCCTTCTTTGAGGAAGTAGTTAATCCAATCTGCATAGACTTCTAGGGAATTCACCATTTGTTGTCTTGAATTAAAAAGAAAATGGGATACAAAAACCATCTCTAATTAGTCTAAGAGTAGTCTTTTGACACCATTGCAGAGCCATTAATGGTTGAAATTCTGCATTAAAGTTCTATTTGTTTTGTTTACAAGCTGAAATTTGATTTTGGCTGATGGTGGGCAGTTCAGGACAATGTAATTTAGAATTAATGCTACTTTTTCTGCATTGTTCAACATTCAACAATATTCAATATTCCACATTATTTCCACATTTATTTCAGCATCGTTCAGTGTTATACATTATTTGTTTCCAGTTGAGCATTTTTGATGCAGGTGATCCTTAATTTGGGATAACCAGCTAGTACTGCAAGCTGGCTGGTGAATTCTGGGAGATGAAGTCCACATATGCTAAGATTGAGAAACAGTGGGCTAGTATAATGCCCAGAAGTATGGGAGAATTCTCAATATCTACAGTAGTCCTCAACTTATGACCACAACTGAGCCCAAAATTTCTGATGCTAAGTGAAGACCGTTGCTAAGTGAGTTTGCCCCTTTTACGACTATTCTTGCTACAATTGTTAAGCAAATCATTTCAGTTATTACATTAATAACATGGTTGTTAAGTGAATCTGGCTACCCCATTGACTTTGCTTACCAGAAGGTCGCAAAAGGGGATCACATGACCCAGGGACGCTGAAACCATCATAAATGTGAGTCAGTTGCCAAACTGAATTTTGATCACCTGACCATAGGAATGCTGCAAAGGTCATAAGTGTGAAAAAGGGTCATAAGACACTTTATTTCAGTGCTGTTGTAACTTCGAACAGTCACTAAACAAACTGTTGTAAGTCAAGGACTACCTGTACTAGCTGAATTCTTAACTTTTCAACTTAACAGAATGATCATACAGATTGAGAATATTAGAGCACTGGGCCCTTTATTCAGATATTGCTGAATTACATTCACTCAGAGTGCATATGTAAAATGTGTTGGGACCATACAGTGTATGGGTAAGAGACCAGCAAAATGGGCTTTGTCAAAATAGAATTAAGACCTCTCTTTCCCCTCATGCATTTAAAGCCAGTTAAACGGAGTCTCCTTTTGGTTGTTTTTATTATGGTGCTTGGTCACCAATTTATATTTTGCATTTCGTATTTGTATTTATATGTTAATGTATGCTTTAATATTAGGAGGTTCTTTTTCAGTTTATTCTTTGTTTTGTTGTTGTTGTAGTACGCCACCCAGCTTATCAATTCAGTAAATCAAATTAATAAGTAGGAAAAAAATGCATTCACCCTGGAGATAGAATAAAAATCTATTTTCTGAAAATTTAATCACTTTTAAAATAAGTTTATTTTACCAAGCCAACCATTCCTTCCCAAGTTTGATTTGTATTTATTTATCAACAATTGGTGGCAGCTGAATAGGAGTGGGGGTTGAACAGCATGTCTTGTTAGAGGTCAGGCAGCACACACAAATATACCAAAATACCAATGTAGTTTATCCAAATTCTGAAGCATCTGTGAGATAGTTTGGAATTTGGATCTCAACCATTTGGTATCTGTGAATAAATTCCACAGAGATATCCCACTACTATCTGTAAGCATACAGTACTTTTACTCTGGCAGATATTTGCATTCTAAGTTTTTGGATTTCATGAGATGGTAAAATTGTCCACAAGGGACAGAAAGTTTCTAAGCAAAGGTTGGTATTTTTATTTAAGAAATATTAATTCTTATAGCAATCTGCTCAGAAAAAAAACAGAAATGGCAGAAAGGGAAATCACAATTTGTGAGAATAGTTGTTGGACATGCTATGTGTACAAGTAGTCTTCAACTTACAACAAGTTGCGGAGCAACCATTTTTTGTCATGACAGATCTCCCCAAAAGGTACTTATATAACCCAGTTTCAAAGCTTCCTGCACCCAGCCACATGAAAAGATTTTGGGTGCTTGGCAACTGGTCTTTACACAGCCGTTTGAAGTGTCCTGCAGTCAGGTGACCACAATTCATGATGTTTTTGCTGAAAATCAGAGTTTCTTTCTGGTGTTTTTTTTTTAACCAAAAACGTCCTATAGCAAACAATGGTTTCACTTAATGGCTGCCAGAATATTTTTTTTATATTGGGTTGGTCATATGATGACCCATTTTACAACTGTCATGGTAGGCTCCATTACTGATAGTAGAATAGAATTGAAAATAGCATAGCATAGCATAGCATAGCATAGCATAGCATAGCATAGCATAGCATAGCATAGCATAGCATAGCATAGCATAGCATAGCATAGCATAGCATAGCATAGCATAGCATAGCATAGCATAGCATGAGTTGGAAGGGACCTTGGAGGTCTTCTACTCCAACCCCCTGCTTAGGCAGGAAACCCTACACCACCTCAGACAAATTGTTATCCAACATCTTCTTAAAAACTTCCAGTGTTGGAGCATTCACAACTTTTGGAGGCAAGCTGTTCTACTGATTAATTGTTCTAACTGTCAGGAAATTTCTCCTTAGTTCTAAGTTGCTTCTCTCGTTTAGTTTCCACCCATTGCTTCTTGTTCTACCCTCAGGTGCTTTGGAGAATAGTTTGACTCCCTCTTCTTTGTGGCAATCCCTGAGATATTGGAACACTGATATCATGTCACCCCTGGTCCTTCTTTTCATTAAACTAGACATACCCAGTTCCTGCAACCGTTCTTCATATGTTTTAACCTCCAGTTTCCTAATCATCTTTGTTGTTCTTCTCTGCACTCTTTCTAGAGTCTCCACATCTTTTTTACATTGTGGTGACCAAAACTGAATGCAGTATTCCAAGTGTGGCCTTACCAAGGCATTATAAAGTGGTATTGACACTTCACGTGATCTTGATTCTATCCCTCTGTTTATGCAGCCTAGAACTGTGTTGGCTTTTTTGGCAGCTGCTGCACACTGCTGGCTCATATTTAAATGGTTGTCCACTAGGACTCCAAGATCCCTCTCACAGTTATTACTATTGAGCAAGGTACCACATATACTGTTCCTGTGCAATTTGTTTTTCTTGCCTAAATGTAGAACCTTACTTTTTTCACCATTGAATTTCATTCATAGATCAAGGACTGTCTGTTTCTATGCAATTGTCATAATGGGCCCACAGAATGAAACATTTGGAATATTTCTTCTGATCAGGAGTGCTAAAATTCCAGAGAAAATGTTTGCCAAATACTGTTGGATTCATACCCAGAATATTTTTTGCAGAGTTTGTGGTAAGCAGAAGACTGATGTGACATTTTAAGATAGGATACTCACACAGAAAGTTTCTAAGTAGAGTTTCCTGCAAAATTTTCAAACAGAGAGCAACTTAAAAACCCAGAATGCCAATTGAAAATTCTCACCTGCCCTTTGAGAGGCAGAATACTGATGTCTCCAAACAAGCTATGTTTTATGAGGTAACTGTGCCCATAGCAAAAAGGAGCATTAAGCCATTTGTCAGAAATGGTGTAGGGTCTCCTGCTTGAGTGGGGGGTTGGACTAGATGACCTATAAGGTCCCTTCCAACTCTGTTAATCTGTAAAAGCTAAGAACCAGAGAGAGGGGCATTTTTCCATGCCAAGTTTGGGAGATCAGACTTTAACGGCAGACAATTACAGCTAGAGGTAAAAGGAAGATATAGAATTATCAATTAGTTGAAAAGGGGGCATTCTTAGGGTTCTATAATTTTGAATTGAAAGCTACCTGCCAGATATGCAAGGATAAGGAAAGGATACTGTATAAAGAAAAATATGACCTGATAACATAGCGGCACTGTGGTGAGATTTGAACCTTGATTTTTTTTTTTGGAAGCTGAGGTTCCATAATATCCTCCTTCCTCCCAAAAGCAAGCTAAATACATTCATCAATAACAGATAGAATTTTGGGAAGAAATCAAAGATCTAGGAATAACAAAATGCTGTTATTCATATAAAGATTTTGTAGACTGAAGGGATCTGACTTGGTTCACCATTCTCAAGACACATTGATTTCCCTTTTCATAGTATAGTATAATAAGGGTCAGGGAATCCGAACAGAATCCTCTAATACTGCTCTTCACTTTTTTTTCCAATCCATGTTATCAATCTTTTGGTCCTTTTGCATCTGAAGAACTTATTGATGTTGTTGCAGCTTTGAATGCAGCAAGCAACACAGTTTAGACCTCTGATTAGTTTGAATATAGCTGGAGAAGGTTTTTAATAAGCTATTTAAGAAAGAATGTTCCTGATGTGAACACATTCAAAGTGCTGTTTTCAGCAACTCCTTCTACCTGGGGGCATATTCTGATCTCAGTTTGCATGCAAAACAAGAGCAGAAAATGCCCTTGATCTTTTTCTTAAAATAAAAAAAAGTTTTAATGAATGTGTCTAGCCAAATGGAAGATTCAGCACCATGGGAAATATTCTCTGTTTTAATCCTCTTTATGCAGATGTGAAGAGATTTGGAAGCTAATGTCAATTGCCTCTGGCTTGGCAGATGGCAGAGGAAAATTATTTTGTAGAGAGTTATATTGACCTATGCAGGATACGGAAGTCTCTTTAACTGATTTCAACTCCTGATGACTCCCTGAAGAGGACTGATACAGTACCTTACCCAGTTGTCACAGAGGACTTTGATGGGGTTGAAGATGATGCAAGGAAAGACATTCATGGAGTTTATTTGACAACTGATCATCAGCTAACAAGGCCAGCTATCTGACTGAGAAAAACCTGGCTACTGATACGTATAAACCCTTGCTTAACTCTAGCTTTTGGGAGAACAGATAGAGATAGAATTAGAATATATGCTTGGAATTGACTAGAGCTGGGAGTTAAAGATTAGAAAAAAAATATTTCATTTGTGCTTTTGAAAAACTCTCTTAATTGAAGAGAGGGAAAATTGTTCACATTGGTATACAAACCAGTAAGAAACTCTAACTCTTACTTGCAGAGCCGAGGTTGGAGGAATGAAAGGGCTTTTGCTATAGACTAGAGTCACTAGACTAGACTGGACTAGACTAGACTAGACTAGACTAGAATAACAGAATTGGAAGGGACCTTGGAGGTCTTCTACTCCAACCCCCTGCTTAGGCAGGAAACCCTACACCACTTCAGACAAATGGTTATCCAACATCTTCTTAAAAACTTCCAGTGTTGGAGCATTCACAACTTTTGGAGGCAAGCTGTTCTACTGATTAATTGTTCTAACTGTCAAAAAATTTCTCCTTAGTTCTAAGTTGCTTCTCTCCCTGTTTAGTTTCCACCCATTGTTTCTTGTTCTACCCTCAGGTGCTTTGGAGAATAGCTTGACTCCCTCTTCTTTGTGGCAACCCCTGAGATATTGGAACACTGCTATCATGTCTCCCCTGGTCCTTCTTTTCATTAAACTAGACATACCCAGTTCCTGCAACCGTTCTTCATATGTTTTAGCCTCCAGTCCCCTAATCATCTTTGTTGCTCTTCTCTGCACTCTTTCTAGAGTCTCAACATCCTTTTTACATCGTGGCGACCAAAACTGAAGCAGTATTGCAAGTGTGGCCTTACCAAGGCATTATAAAGTGGTATTGTTTCATTAATATGTTTCATTAATAGTTTGATTAAAAAGGAGAAAAACCTGAAATATGCTTTGTACCATCTCTTCAAATCCTTCAAAACTCCACACCTCATCTAACACCTCTTCAAACCTTTAGGGCTACTCTATATCCGTCTGGCATATCACCCTGGAATTTCCTTGAGGTCTCATATTCAAGTATTTATCAGGCCCAATACAGCTTAGCTTTTATGCCACCTAGTTAGCCCTAGCCTATCAGAGAACGCTCCAAAGTCACAGGTTCTCTTCAGAGCCCCAAACTGTTATTCCTTCAATATATAGTATAGAGAAATAAAGAACATAACAAAGCAAAGACAAAACTTGAGGAATCACACTATTAGTAATATCCTATTTTAAAGAAGCTGCTAAATAGCCAAAATAAATATACCTGTAAGATGCTTCAGTGTAAGAGAAGGCTTGAAATAATAACAATTGAGATCTAGGCTAAGGCAGGGCTGCATTGCTGATTTATTTTGAATCAATGCTGAATTAAAGTTAATGTAATATGCAGCTGATCTGTACCATTACTGCTGACTTGAGGATAAATATAGAGACATCATTGATGATTGCTTATATATTTCAGTAAGCTGCCCTGCTTTAAAGAGCAAATTCCTCTGCTTTCTTCTTCACAGTAAGATCAAAATTCTTATTCCACCCCAAATGGGATAAGAAGAGTATAACTTGAGTGGCTAGTTTTCCAGAGATGGTGTTGGTTTTTTACAATGTTCCAAAGAGAGGCTGACTTTTAAGTAGGTGGATGTGAAAACCATCAGTAATAATTCAGAAAAAGTAGAAATATGCATTTAGCATTTTATATTTAGAAGAAAAGACGTCAAATTTAGATGAAGTGCTTTCTCTTACCTTACCATTACAAAAATAAGCAACACAAATAAGACAGTTATATCAGTCCAGATGTTATTTAACATTGATTGAATGTAGTGATTATAGAAGAAAAACCAAGGGCCATTCTTTTAATATATATATGCCTCATGTTCAGCCAGTATAAGCACTTCACCATGATGACCAGCCTGAAGCACAAGCCAGCATGGGAAACACTTGTATTTCTATCTGTCTTGCACTATAACCCATTGCCCTCTAAGTTTTGAGATTGTTCTAAATATCACAAGGCTAAAAATAACAAATTTAAAGCTTGGTTGGTTGACCATGTGGCTTGCTGTGATGCAGCAAAAACATGAAATCCAAGTTAGAAGAATCTATTTGGTATTTTCCTACATAATATATACATATACATATGCACATACATACATACATACATACATACATACATACATACATACCAGAGGTGGGTTCCTGCCTCTGATTGCCGGTGCGGTTAATCACTGAGTTCGGTGCAGAGCCGAAGACGCTGCTCCCGCTCGCGGAGCGGGAGCTTTCCCCGGGTGCTTTCCCCACCCGCATGGATGTCGCCAATTGCGTTCTTTTGCCCTCTGCGCATGCGGAACGCTTTGGGCATGCGCAGAGGGCAAAATAACGCAATTGGCGACATCCATGCGGGCGGGGAAAGCGCCCGGGGAAAGCTCCCGCTCCGCAAGCGGGAGCAGCGTCTTCGGCTCTGCGCCGAACTCAGCGATTAACCGCACCGGCAATCAGAGGCAGGATCCCACCTCTGATACATACATACATACATACATACTATTATGTTCCACTGGGGCCCCAAACTCTCTCTCTTACATATATATATATAGAGAGTTTGGGGCCCCAGTGGAACATAATAGTAAGCCCACGAAAGCTCACAGCAATTTGTTTCATGAATCTGGAGGATGTCTGAATGGTATCATTCTAGTTTCCATTATTCCTTTAGCAATGTTGCTGACGTTCACAAATTACCTACCAGTAGTTTGGAATTTCACACTTATTCAAATTGGGTGTCAGTTTTCCTTACAGTTCTTTTCTGATTTGGGATATAATCCAAACTAGGGAAAAGTCATACATTCCATTTCAGCTGCTGTCCTAGTTGTAGTAGTGGAGAGAAAAGTCTCTTGGTGATGGGAGTGATTTTCCACCAACCCAACAATTAATTGGGCTCTTCGGATGTTTTCCTAGCAGTTAAATCTGAACAGCAAATCCACTTATTACTTCCACTGTCACCTGATATTTATATCTTCTATGTTTTCCTCAATCCTCCCACAGTGGTTCTTTTATCTAGGGGCTGAAGGAATATTAATTTTAGGGATCAGGTGTAACAAGTTATGAAACGGGAGAGTAGGACAGATTAATGGGCAAAAGAGAGGGGGCCTTCTCTTCTGAGAGCAAATTATATGTTTTGTAATATGCATGGAAATAAAATTTTGGAGTTGAAATGGTTTTCTGTTTATGAAAAGCTTAAAGAAGACACATAGTAAAATGCATCTCTGTAAAACTGCAGGTACATTATTAATTTATCAATGCTTGCATATTCAAATAATCTCTTAATTTGGGTCACCGGTAGCTTTAAGGCAGTGCTTGCTTCTAACTGATACAGAGTGATGTGCATGTGTAGTACAGGACACCAAGTGTGCACATACCGTATGTCCTTCCCCATTGCTGCTCAGCAATTGTCATTCCCTACTTCAACTGTGGAGAAAGGTGGAGAGCAGCTGATGCTATGCAATGTTGGAGGAACCAGCTGTTCCAGTTGTATTGTCAAGGTAATATCAGTTAACTCCATATACCTCTTCCTCAGACTTGAGACTCATTTTCTGCCAACATCCATCTTATATGCAAAATTGGATGAAGGCTTTCCTAGCAGGCCAGACAATAACTCTAGAGAGGGTGAGGCTGATCTCATAGCAGATCCTATTTATATAAGGCTTTATCTGTCTTTAGAACGTTGCAGATTAATCTAGTAGGGAAAAAAACTCAACCATTAGGATTCTCTTGAGAGAACTAAGGGTCTATTTATTGCTGCCTTCTTTTGCTTCGCAAGACAGCCTCTGCCTTACCTTTGCCTGCTGTGCTTAATTTTCCCTGCAAACTCCAGGTAGCCATAGAATGAAACACTAGTTCAGGACAACTTCAAATGCTCTCGTGGGTTTTATAAAATCCCACTGATAAACAAAAGCCACTATGCTGTGAAATCCAGTATGCTACGCTGTAATGGAACAGCTCCCCCTATCCACACAGAGTTGCTGCTAAGTGCGTTTGACTGCAACTCTTATTATGTGGGCCAGTAGCCATGCTGGCTGAAAATGATGGTGGTTCAACACATCTGATCAAGGATGATTTTATTTATAGGCTGTGGAAGACTGTTTAAGTGTATGGGTTCAGTAGTTTGGTTTCTAGCTGGCCCACAAGCATGGGATTTAGCATTAAAACTCCAGAGTATAGCTACAGAGCTTTGAAGTCTGGCATCCTGGCTTCATCGTCCACAGTGATATCAGGAAATTGTGGGTTACTATGGTAACAATATCTTTTTTTATATAAAAAAGAGGGACTAATAAAAGTAGCAAGTGAGTGTGCAAGAGCATTAAGAATACAGCTTTGCTTTGAAACAAAACATCACAGCACACTCATCTCGCTCTGTGCCACACAGCAAGTTACAGAGAGCACAGGAAGTGGATGGTGTTTGCTAACAGAAAGGGACAGTGAGAATTTCACCATTGGGAGACAAAGGATACTCCACAAAGAATAAATATAAAAAACAACCATGTTTATCTCAGTGGGAATCTTTTTGAACTGTGCACTCTCTGTGTGTGAGTGTATGGGTGTTATGTCTCTGTTAGGAAGGAATACTTCTGTACTGGAATTTTTTGGTTGCTACTTGTATAAGATGAAGCTTTCCTTAAAGCGGAAGAAAGTGTAAGTCTGTGCTTAGCCGCCTCAGCATATCAGAACTAGATGTTAATTTTGCTCTCTCACACTCAAGTGAATTGACTTAGGTTCACACAAAATGGAGAGTGCTAGCAAATGGCAGAGGCCCCCAAACTTCAGTGTCATTTTGCTGTCTGAAGTAGAGCATCAAATGTGTGTATCGCTCTCTTCTTATGTTGTGACAGACTCTAAAACGTGTTGCTTCACTTTTCTGCCAAAATGAATGAAGTTCTGAAGCACCTGAGAATGACCCCATTCCTTTACAATGTATAAAGGCAAAGGCAAAGGCAAACCACACCGAAGTCTTGAAGCAGCTCATCCAATTAGCTCATGAGCAGCAGACTAAATAGCCAAGCATACAAGTGAACAGGTCATAGTCGTCCCCATAAATGTGAGGATGAGGTGCAGAATCTCTGATTAAGTTATAGTAATGATTTGGGGAATGAGCATAAATATATGCTCATTCCCCAATAGAATTGGAATAAATACAATATTCATATGTTACCATGTATTGATTTCATTTATTATTTATTTATTAGATTTTTTTATCCCACTGTAATTACTTTATAATTAACTCAAGGTGGTAAACATATCAAATACTTCTTCCTCTTCCTATTTTCCCCACAACAACAACCCCCTTAGGTCAGAACTGAACCCCCTTCAGTTCAGAACTAAAGAAGCTTCTTGGATGAGAAGTGAAACGTTTTCAAAGGGGAAAAAAAGCCCCAAGAAAATTGCCTTTTGGAAAAAGCACCTTTGAGACAACATGGTGGGTTGGACTGAGAGAGAATGTCGGGCCCAAAGTTACCCAGCTGACCCTCATACCAAAGGCAGGACTAGAACTCAGAGACTCCTGGTTTCTAGGCCTGCTCTTTAAGAACTACACCAAATTGGCTTTTTAGCTTATATAATTATTATAAATATATAATTAACTTATGCAGATTTTAGTTTTTTTAATTTTGCAGATTATATTTGTAGTTATCTGAATGTAGTATGGCCACCCCTGGAAGCCTTTTATACATCCATGTTGTTTTAAAGCATGCTTCTGATGCAGAATTCAGATGTGAAATCTTGCTTTTGTTTGTTTACTGAAGCTGACAGTACACACACACACACACACACACACACACCCCTAAACAGGTTTACAGAAAAATACCCTCAAGAGTATATACTTAGTGTGGAAGATTTGTGAAGGAGATTCATTCTCTTGTGTTTTGGGAGTGTTTTATCAAGAAATGGCAGATGATGAAGGCTACTGGTCTCAAAGGCATAATTCCAATCTTTCATCTATAAGGCCCATTGTATTTCCCCCCTTGCATTTATCACTTTTTATACAAAGTCCTCCCAGCTCAATTTAGCAGCAACCTGCAAATGAGGTAAGCCAGGAGAAAACATGGGGAAGGAGAGGGGTGAACACTGAGGAGAAAGTAAGCTGCATACCTCTTAATCTATGTGCATTGCAGAGGAGGCTTGGATGCCTCTGCTAGGTTTTGTAAAAATAGTTCTAATATGTATTGGTAGTATTACATTGTTTATACATTATGTAATCTAGACCATCCTGGCTTTTCTAGTTCTTGTTTAAGTCTAGAGTGGATTATGAAATCATTAAAGAAGGAAGGAATTGTGAATGGAGGCAGAAGCTAACCATTGGAGAAGGAAGGATGAGAGGAGAATGAAGGACAAAAATATATCTTCCCCCATGTGCTTGCAAACAGACTAGAAATAGAAACAGTGTGTGTTTCGGTTTTCTAGTTCTCCCTGTAAGGGCCTACATCTTTTTGATCATAATAGCATTTAGAAGTCTAATAATGGCTTGTTAATTCTGTGTGCTGAATGCATGGCTTGAATTACAATTGAAGAAGCTTAAATTGGTTTAAATCACAGGATGAGTGCAATTATTTTATACCTGCTTATTTGCTTAAGTTATTTTTGTACTGTCCTTCAATCAAATTCCAAGCACTGTCAATATGGAAGAATGGATATCAAGATAAATTCACAGAAACCTAGCTCGAATCAGGCAGCTATCAAGAATAGTATGATCTGCAACTATTTTTTTCATGTCCAGTCTTGGTTGTTATTAATATCATAAATGTGTTCATTTCCCAAATTTGGGGATTCAGTCCTGAAATATTTGTATGATATTTGTCTTGTTCTTGGTGAAATGTATGGTTTCTTCTTAAGATTATGTAGTAAATAATTCTTTCCCAACTAGATGTGTTGAGCTGCAACATTCACTACCATTTATTTAGCGGCAGTTGAAAAAAAGAAAGATTTGGTATTTCAGATAGTATTAAAAAATATCTGCTGTCTGTCTTTTTTTTGTAATTGCCACAACAGCCAAAGACGTCTGTAGGATAAACAGAATTAGGATGTGACAAATGAGTTAACCAAAAGAGGTGAGAAAATTCATTGGATACAACCCAGATTTACCTAGTCTCAAAGGGCGCACATGGCTAATCCTTTCAGATAAATGATCTGGATAAATGATATCCAGAGGATATATTCAAGATTATTCACTGTCGATCTATTAGGAATGCATTAACCTTTAAACGTTTTATCGTGCCCAACCTAGGTAGTTAAAGAATGATAAAAATGTGGGAGATTTGTATCTCTGTGTGTGTGTGTGCGCACGCGTGCGCTTCTGCGCGCTGTAATATGTATATATACACATTACCTGTGCAGAGTTAGATAGATGCATGAATGAATGAATATACATCTTGTTCTGCGGACAGCTGAAATTGTATAGAACAGAATATTCACCTGCATATTTTGTATTTGGAGTAGTAAATAGAGGAAGGCAGTCAGTGGAGAGAGGCCTTTTAAGTATGCATGTGAAAATGAACTACAAGTGTTAAGGGTCCACCAGCACTTGCCTACATTTTCCCCCGAATGTTTGCAGATAGAAATATATGCTGTGATTTTGATGCTGCTTATTGAGTCAAATACATTGAAGGATTGGTTCTGTGCCAGAATAAAGACTGTTATTATAGAATCAGAGGTGATTTTGTGGGAGACATATTGAAGCAGAACTTGTTAAGGTTACACTCCTTTATATCTGCTTGCTGAATTATTTTTTCCTGGGTAATGTTTTGATTTCACTTCCACTTTATTTAATCTATTTTTTTCTCTGCCCCTCGCACCTTTATCGTGATTATGCTATTTCTTCTGTCTTCTTTCTACTCTTACATCATGACCTAATTCCCTTTCCTTGTACTTGTTCGCTTTAAGGTTGCTTTCTTGCTACAAGGGCATTATATCTAGTGTATTGGATATGAGATGTTAAGTACCAGAGGAATTATTACTCCAGTGGCTAATCCAAAAAAGGATTTTTGGTTGCATTTTGGTGGAGGTTGGGAAAGTTCAAGATACAGGGGAAAACATTGCTTTGGTATGGTTTGGATTATGGAGACATAAGCCCAAGTATATTCATTTTGTGTAATTTCCATTTTGCATTTTATAACAAGTAGACAGTTTACTGGAGGTGACAGGAGGGGAATCTATCTGCTGTGTGAGCAAGGAGATCAAATTTATCTCTCATCAAATTTCTGTAACTAGTCTAGTCCAGCCCAAGATAACCATAGAGCCAGACAACATGAGTCATATTGTCAGAAGTGATATTATGTTCTGCGTTTCTCAATTCAGATGCTGTAACAAATTTCTTAGTCTGTGGATGCAATCTGTTAAGCAGAAATGGAATCTGTTTTGGGTGTTGATTTTTTAAAAAAACCATATGGCCGAGATCTACTTGCAGCAGTTGGCCAGGGCTGTTTTTCTTTCTTCCAGCCCCTTCTGCTACTTCTTGATTCTTACCCAATAGCTTAGTTCTTATTATTTATTATTATTAGTGACATTTATATACCGCCTCACAGTGCAAGCACTCTCTAAGCGGTTTACACCAGTAAGCAATGTATATTTACATTGCCCCCAACAATCTAGGTCCTCATTTTACCTACCTCGGAAGGATGGAAGGCTGAGTCAACCTTGAGCTGGTGAGATTTGAACCGCTGACCTGCAGCTCACAGTCAGCTAAAGTGGCCTGCAGTACCCCACTCTAACCGCTGCTCCACCTCTCTTCCTTCTTTATTGCACCCAATCCCACTCCAGTTTTCACGTACAGAAATATGGACCGTTGAATTTCATTTTACTCCTGGTGGTGGGATTAGAGCTTTGGTGACACTGGAGGGCAGCAGACTACTTTAGGGAGTTCAGGATAGAAAAGATCGTGTCTTTCAAGACAAAGGAATGATTGGAGTGTGGGGAGAAGTTCTTGTTTACATCACTAATATCTGCCATCATAGGAAACTGTCTCATTCTATCCCATGGTAGGACTTGGCCCCGAGCCCAGGAGAGATATCTTACCATGAAGACTGGAATTTAAGAAAGATGGAAGGTGGATTCAAAGAACTATGGAGCAGCTGTCTCTAAATAGAGAAGATCTGATAGGAACTTCTCCTGCAGTTTCTGGTTTCATTGCTTCCTATTGATATTTTCCTGTTTGACAATTATTGAGATATTGTTTGGAAAGTATTAAATATTGTGTGTGGGGGGGTATTTATCTGTCTGGAGATCTGAGTCAAAGTAATTGACTGGGTTTTCAAGATTTATTTTATTTATTTTATTTTATTTATTTGTCAAAACATGTACAAGATAGCAGGTATTTTTATAAACATAAACAAAAGCAAAGTAGGTACAGGTAAATTTGGACAATAGGACAGTAAGACAGGGATGGTTGGCACAGTGGTGCGCTTACGCATGCCCCTTACAGACCTCTTAGGAATGAGGAGAGGTCTACTGTAGACAGTCTAAGGTTAACGTTTTTGGGGTTAGGGGAAGAAACCACAGAGTCAGGTAGTGCATTCCAGGCACTGATCACTCTGTTGCTGAAGTCGTATTTTCTGCAGTCAAGTTTCGAGCGGTTTACATTGACTTTGAATCTATTGTGTGCACGTGTATTATTGCGGTTGAAGATGAAGTATTCATTGACAGGTAGGACATTGTGGCAGATGATTTTATGAACTACATTTAGATCAGATAGAAAGTGACGTAGCTCTAAGCTATCTAAGCCCAAAATTTCAAGTCTGGTGGAATAAGGTATTCTGTTGTGAGTAAGTAAGTGCTTTTGTTACCTAAATGCTGAACAGCAGAAGACATTCACAAGCCAAGGACATATAGGTCTAGCTAAGATTGGCCCACAAGAGGAAATTTAGCAAGTTAGGCCATTTTTAAAAAAAGACCTAAGATAGTCTTTTCTTCAAATAGCTATAGTCATTACTTATAGATTAGTTGGTACGCGGGTTCCTTAGTGCTCTCTGAGTTTGGTTGTTTTCTTGCAGGCATTTCATTACCCAAACATTTGAGCAATGAAAAATCTGCAAGAAAACAACCAAGCTCAAAGAACACCAAGCTCCCCCCCCCATTTCATCCCTGAGGTACGGATATTCTCCTTTATGGATTGTGCCTACGCACCCACAATGACGAACCCGGATGAAGTAAAGGACAAGTTTTATGAAGATCTCGTTGCCCTACTTTCATCTGTGAAGCACACCGACAGGCTGATTCTACTTGGTGATTTTAATGCGAGAGTAGGATCCGATCACTCTGCCTGGGATGGTGTCATTGGAAAAAATGGAATTGGCAAATGTAACAGCAATGGCCTATTACTACTGAAGACATGTGCAGCTCACGAGCTGGTCATCACCAGTACCATCTTACTGCCCACTCGCAAAAAGACATCCTGGATGCACCCACGCTCCAAGCACTGGCATCTTATTGATTATGTCATCGTGCGGAGGAAAGACAGACTGGATGTAAGGGTGACCAAGACCATGCCAAGTGCTGACTGTTGGACTGACCATAGACTCATCATCTCCAAATTAAGCTTTCACATCAAGCCAAAGAGACATCCACAGGGAAACAAAGCTGTGATGAAACGGATCAATGTCAGTAAACTGAGGAACCCCAACACAGCAGTTTCACTAGCAGAAGATCTTGACAACCAACTCTCAGAGCTTCAATTAGATGGAAATGCTGAGAAGGACTGGGAACACTTTCAGGATATTGTGCACTCTTCTGCACTAAAGGTTCTATGACCCTCACACAGGAAACAGCAGGACTGGTTTGATGAAAATGATGAAGAAATCAAGGTCCTACTTGCTGAAAAGCACCGTCTTCACCATGCTTATCAGAATGACCCATCATCAACAGCTAAGAAAAATGCCTTCAACAACACTCACAGGACCGTACAGAGCAAGCTTCGCAAGATGCAGGACTCCTGGTTGAGTACCAAAGCAGATGAAATTCAAAGGTTTGCTGATAGAAATGATGTTAAACGATTCTATGAAGCCCTCAGATCCTTGTACGGACCTCAGCCCTCAGGAAGCTCCCCTCTACTGGACTCAGATGGTGCAACTCTCATCACTGAGAAGACACTGATTCTACAGCGATGGGCTGAGCACTTCCAATCTGTATTGAACCGCCCATCTTCCATCAATAATGAGGCGATCGAGAGAATGTCCCAGGTGGATATCAACCACAGTGTGGACTCCCCACCATCAAAGACTGAAACCCTACAGGCCATCAGCCAGCTGTCCAGTGGCAAGGCCCCAGGATCTGATGCGATCCCAGCAGAGGTCTATAAGGATGGTGGTGCAGTGCTTGTCAACAAATTCATTCAGCAGTTCCAGTCTTTCTGGAATCAAGGATCCATTCCTCAGGAACTGAAAGATGCACCCATCATACATCTCTACAAGAGGAAAGTGAATCGACAAGTCTGTGATAATCATAGAGGAATATCACTGCTTTCCATCGCAGGCAAGATCCTTGCACAAGTGTTGCTGAACTGTCTGACTGACCACCTGGAACAGGGTTTATTACCCGAGGCACAGTGCAGTTTCTGCAAAGAGCGTGGCACTGTGGACATGATCTTCACAGCCCAACAGCTCCAAGAGAAGTGTCAAGAGCAGAATCATGAATTGTACACCACCTTTGTGGATCTCACTAAGGCTTTTGACACTGTCAGTCGTGAAGGTCTGTGGCGCATCATGTCAAAATTTGGGTGCCCTGATAATTTCATCCTGATGGTACGTCAGTTTCACGATGGTACGATGGCCTGTGTTCTGGACGATGGAGAAGCTTCAGAGGCCTTTCCTGTTACAAATGGCAGCAAGCAAGGATGTGTGTTGGCACCAACCTTGTTCAGTATAATGTTTTCAGCCATGCTATCAGATGCCTTCCAGAACAGTTCCTTGGGAGTTAGCCTGATATACAGGACCGATGAGAAACTGTTCAATCTGCGAAGACTCCAGGTTGTCACCAAGATAAAGGAGACTGTGCTACGTGACCTCCTCTTTGCTGACGACTGTGCCCTGAATGCTGGATCAGAGCAGGAAATGCAAGCCAGTGTGGACAAATTTGCAGCAGCATGTGACAACTTTGGTCTCCTTATCAACATAAAGAAGACTGAAGTGATGCATCAGCCAGCTCTGAAAGCCAAATATCAAGAGCCCACGATCACAATGAAGGGACAAAAGCTGCAAACAGTGGACCAATTTACATACCTTGGCAGAACCCTCTGCCATGCAGTGACAATTGATATTGAGGTCAACTGCAGAATCGCCAAGGCAAGCTCTGCATTTGGCAGATTATTGACCAATGTGTGGGACCATCATGGAATAAGCCTTGCTACAAAGCTCAAAGTCTACTGAGTAGTAGTGCTAACTACCCTGATGTATGCCAGTGAGACTTGGACTGTATACAGGAGACATGCTAGGCAATTGAACCACTTCCACATGACCTGCCTCCGTAGAATTCTGTGGATCCGGTGGTAGGATAAGGTGCCAGACACAGAAGTCCTCTCCAGAGCAGGCCTGCCATCAATTCACACCCTGCTGATGAAAGCCCAGACACAGTAGGGAGGCTATATTGCAAGGATGCCAGACCATCACATCCCTAAACAGCTCCTCTATGGTGAGCTGTCTAAAGGAAAGCGATTGCATGGGGGGACAAAGGAAGCGATACAAAGAAATGTTGAAAGCCTCCTTCAAGTCCCTCGATATTGACACCACCTCCTGGGAAACCCTGGCACAAGATCTATCAACATGGTGCATGCTGAGCCTCCAAGGCTGCCAGACATCTGAGGACAGAAGAACAATCATAGCAGAAGAGAAACGAGCACTCCGCAAAGCCAGAGCTGCAAATGCTGTGACAATGGTGCCCACACATGTCTGCCCAACATGTGGCAGAACATTTCATGCCCTTATAGGCCTTACCAGCTGCAGACACATCGTGGACAGCCCACAACCTGTTAGATGTCAAGGTCCTCTTCGAGCACGATGGATGAACATCATCATCTATGGATTGGCTGGTAGTCTGGCAAGAGTGGAACATTTTAACCTGTCTCCGCTCCCTGCAACCTAGCTGATGTACCTCTACTGCTTAATTAAAACCAGATGAGGAATCATGACTACTATATATTGTAAGAGTTTATAGGAATAAGACACTCAGGTTAAATAACAGGTTTAAGTAAGAACTTATCCGACAAGTAACACTGGTTCCAGGACTTGCTGGTTCAGAGTTCCAAGGATGCTAGAAACGTACATAGAAATGGTCATGAGTGGAAGCTTAAAAGAATTATCCTGATCAATATGTAAGTAGGAAAGAATGAAATAAACAACGTAAATCAAGGCAGTGCAAGAAATGTGGGAGAAGCAGAAACAATTAATTTGAAAAAAAGTGAAGGCTTCCAATAAAGACTTCACTTTCTTAAGTTTTCCCTTTCTAGTTACTGTGGAGGGACAGGAAACAGGATTAAGACAAGATCTACTTTCTGAACCGGTTTTGTGATATTATGATATTATTAAGCCCGATTGCCTGTACAGCATGACAGTATCATACTGTTGCCAACCAGAAACCATTATTGTGTGGGATTGCCAGAATGGAAATAGAAATGGAAGGAAGGCACTGACTATGTACTGGGTTTGTGAGGTATCACAAGATGAATGAAGTTGGCTATGTGACACTAAACTGTCATGTTAGCAAAGCAATTCCCGATTGATTAGGTTTACTGTATATTGGTAGCAAAAATATGTCACTTTAAGAAAAAAACAGTGCAAAAGCATTTGCCCAAAGGACCAATGAAGAGATTAAAAAAAACATAGATATATGCAGGAGTCAAAAAACCAATTCCTTTTTCATATCAAAATATTAACCACAGGCCTATATAAAACATAAATAAGGATCCTACTTATTTTTAGGATAACTACTTTATCCTAAAGAGATACACAAGAAAGTAGAAATTAATCTTCAGTTCATTAGAACCTGACATACATTATTACAGTAAGCAGTAAAAAAACGTTGAAAGATAGAGCCTGGCTATTTGAACATATGGCTGTGAGAGTACAGCATTCCACTGTAGATTCCATTGAATAGAATAGAATAGAATAAGAATCATGAGGTACAACACTTAATGATTGTCATAGGGTACAAATAAGCAATCAGGAAACAATCGATATTAATATAAATCGTAAGGATACAAGCAACAAGTTACAGTCATACAGTCATAAGTGGGAGGAGATGGGTGATAGGAACACTGAGAAAAACTAATAGTAATAGTAATGCAGCCTAGTGAATAGTTTGACAGTGGTGAGGGAATTATTTGTTTAGCAGAGTGATGGCGTTCGGGAAAAAACTGTTCTTGTGTCTAGTTGTCTTGGTGTGCAGTGCTCTATAGCGATGTTTTGAGGGTAGGAGTTGAAACAATTTATGTCCAGGATGCGAGGGATCCGTAAATATTTTCATGGCCCTCTTTTTGACTCGAAGTAGTGTTTCTTGGCCTTGGCAACTGTAAGATGTGTAGACTACTACAACATCCAGAATTCTCTAGGAAATTCTGGGAGTTGAAGTTCACACATCGTAGAGTTGCCAAAGTTGAGAAACACTGCATCAGAAGATTATGGAATAGACATTTGGACCAGCCACCTTCTCACTCCAGGAAATTCAGAGCTGAAGTATCCCCACAAATAGTCAAACTGCCTCTGACTGGAATTTTCCAACAGGAAAAGGCTGGTTCAACATTCCAGATCCATGGATTTGAACCTTTTTCATCTCGTAGCACACTGTGAGATGGTAAAAGTTCTGTAAAATCAGAAGACCTTGGTTGCTGAGATGGAGGATAAATAGTCACAGTTCTCCCCTGATGATGTCATGGAAGAGGGAGTTCTGTTTGCACAGTACCTCCCATCCTTTACTTGTGGCTTATAGATGCTGCGTACCTGCAGATCTCTTGTGCCACACAAATGTGATGTGGTGTTCTGCCCCAGCTACAGACCACAAAGAACGCAGCACACACAAAATCTGTACAAACCTTAGTTTACTAATTAAAGACTACTAATGAGCTTTCTTAGTCGTCGTCAAACACAAATACAGTTTAAAGTAGTCTTTTCTGAACACCGGCTGTTTATTCAACTTCATTAACAGCCAGAATGAGTGCACGAAATAATAACTCACTTCTGAGTAAACAGTCTTGTAGATAACAGCAATCTTATGGTGGTTGGCAAAATGCCCAAAAGCAATTTGCAGGAAAAATGCCAAGAGAGAGAACAAGAGCCTATCAGACGTTTCTGGAGTCAAGACACGAAGGAATATGAACGAGTTATTTCCTGCAAATTGGCTCCTTCATTGTCATCCCTTAAATAGGCTAGGGGAGTGGCCAATTAGCCCCAAGCCTTACTCCTGAGGAGACCTCCTCCTGAGGAACCATTCCTGCCTTTTGCAGCTCTCCGTGCCCATGCATTGAGAATAGGCTCCTCCTCTTCTTCCTCGTCACTGATGGGAGCTTCTGGAGGTTCTGAAGGCCCTGGCTGAATCTCCGCCTCTGGCACTGAGTCCTCTCCAGCCTCCTCACTGTCCAACTCGGGTGCCAGCTGCACAGGCCACTGGCACATCATCACATCAGCCTCTTCGCTGTCAGAATCAGCTACCAGCTGCACGGGCTGCTGGTGGGTCACAACATGTGGCATAGTGGTTTAAAATCGCTGTTCTAACTTATCAGGCAGCTCTTATCAACATTTTTCATCTGCAAAAAGAAGGAAATGGAAAGCTTTTAGTGTCTCTCTTATCATGGTCAGATCACCTCTGATAGCCGTGGGATGCCCTAGTATTACTATCCACTGCAGGGAGGCTGGACCCACTAGATTGGTTTGCTCCTGGTGACTGCTCTTAGTGTCTATCAATTGTCTGGACTATCATTGGACTCTGCAGAGCTTGAGTATGTAGGCAACTTTAGTTTCTGTAGCTATTCCTGTATCTATGAACTTAGTGGTTGCCCCAGAGTCTACAAGAGCATAAAGTTCCTTCTTTACCTGGAATCTAAAGTAACAATAACAACGGTCTAAGCTCAAATGGTGGAGGGCTCCCTTCGGACTTACGTCTTGGACTTACAGACTTACTTTCCGAACTCATGAACTCAATTCCTGAACTTATGACTCCTGCTCAAAGAGCAGGTGGCAGTGGTATCTAGGAAGGCTTTTTCACAGCTTTAGGTTGTGCAAGAGTTGCACCCATTCCTAGATTAGGAGGGTACTGCTCACAGTCACTCACACCCTAGTTATCTCCCAATCGGATAATTGTAATGCACTCTAAACGGGACTTCCCTTGAAGAGTATCTGGAAGCTTCAGCTGGTGCAAAATGCAACGTCATGGTGTACTTCCAGAACGACACAGGTTACACCTCTGCTCCACAAGGTGCTTTGGTTACTAGTTTGCTTCCAGGTCCAATTCAAAGCTTTAGACTTTGAATCTCTTCATGGCATTGGACCAAATTATCCAAGAGGCTACCTCTCCTCATTTATATGTGCTCATCTCATCAGGTCTGGCACAGAAGGCATGCTGCAAGTTATGTCTGTTAGGAATCTACACTTGGCAGGTTTCAGGGGGCAGGCTTTCTCTGCAATGGTGCTCACCAGCGTTGGGATTCAACTTTTTTTACCACTGGTTCTGTGGGCATGGCTTGGTGGGCATGGTGTGACTTGCTGGGCGTGGCTTGGTGGGCATAGCAGGGGAAGGATACTGTAAAATCGCCATTCCCTCCCCACTCCAGGGGAAGGTTACTGCAAAATCCCCATTTCCTCCCAATCAGCTGGGACTCGGGAGGCAGAGAATAGATGGGGGCGGGGCCAGTCAGAGGTGGTATTTACCGGTTTTCCGAACTACTCAAAATTTCCGCTACCGGTTCTCCAGAACTGGTCAGAACCTGCTGAATCCCACCTCTGGTGCTCATATGGAGCATCCCCCCCCCTTCCGGTAATATTCAGGAAGTCCCTCAAGACCTTGTTTTGCCATCAGCCTGGGGCCCGAGGGACTGGTGAAATGTTACGATGGCTCCATCACTGTGGCTGATGTTCACTACCTGCTATGTTGTATGGTTTTTATTTTCTTAATAATAGCTCTCTAATGTATTTATTATTTGGATTAATTGTTGTATACCACCCAGGATAGCTTTTATGAGATGGGCAACCCTATAAATTTGATAAATTAAAAAAAATGCAGAGTTGTACTCTGGGAAAGGAAAATCAGATGTCGATGTGTTGGATGTGGTTATACCTGATTTAGAAATCGTACTACTGGAAAAGATATTGGAATGCAATCTGAATGTGAGCCAGCAATGTAATGTGGCTGCAAAGAATGGAAATACAATTTTAGGCTTCATCAGATACAGAATGTAATTTCCAAGTCATGGAAGAAATGGTTTCACTCTATTCTGCTTTGCCCAAACCTTTCCTTGACTACTGTGTTAAACTCTGAGCACCGTATTTTAAGAAGGTTTTAGAGAAATTAGAGATGGGGAATAAAGATAAAGAAGTAACTAGAAATTACACCACATGATGAGAAACTGAAGAACCTGAGAAAGGACTGCTGGGGAGTGAGATACAATAGCTTCTTTTAAATGTAGATAGGATATTAGGAATTTTTCCCTTCTTGTTCCAGAGTACAAGTGCATGGGATAATGGGCTTAAGTTACAGTTCTAAATTAGTTCTGGTTCTGATTGGGGGGGAAGAGAACCTTCCTAACAGTAACAGAAGTTTGATTATAGAACAAATGATCTGGAAAGGCAACGGACTCTCCTTCAGTACATGTGTTCCAGCAGAAGCCAGGCGGCTTCATTTATTTAGGATAATTTATTTTGGATACTTTATTTATTCATTGGTTTCAGTGGTATAAATAAATCCTTCCAACTTTATGGTTCTGTGAGAGCTGCCCAACTGTAACTTTAAACCCCGTTAGAGAATGGATTTTTGTCTCTTTCACGTGCCAGCCTAGCACAGGGGTGGGCAAACTATGGTTCTTTGAGGACCTGTGGACTTCAACTCCCAGAATTCTTGAGCCAGCCATGCATGCATGGCTGGTTCAGGAATTCTGGGAGTTGAAGTCCACAGGTCCTCAAAGAACCATAGTTTGCCCACCCCAGGCCTAGCAGAACTTTTACTGGACCAAAGGATTCAGCCCTTAGAATTGGTCAACCATCCTAGTCTAATAATATAGAAATTATATACAGATTATATACCTCCCTCCATTTTTTCTGACTTAAAATGTCTTTAGATAAAGCGGTGTTAAATGCTGTGGTTAATCCATCTTTAACGTTTTAGAAGCAGTGCTGAGTTCCTCCTCCGGCACTGTATTTATTATTTTCACCATAAATGAGCCAATCTGCAACATTTGGGAAGATTTAGATTGGGAGTTATATGAACAGCACAATCTATTTTTGCTGCTGTGTTGCAGGACACTTTATCTGCGAATACAGCATTGGGGTATAGACGACTTGGAAAGGCCAGCTAAGACAAGAAGAAAAATGTAACACATCCTAGACATTTGGCTTTCAAATATGGATGTTACGTCAAGTACTGAGGGAATTTTCTGCTACTTCCCGATATGAACACTTGAGGGCAGAATGCATGCTCTAATTTCCCATCTCACATCACAGTGCTGCTAAAGGATCCACACACACACACACACACACACACACACACACACACACACACACACACACACACACCTCATCTTCTTGGTGCCTTTGTGAACAAAGATCATTGATTGCATCTTGTAGTTTTCATTAAGTCTCATTGCTTATTTTGAATTTGTGCTATTGAGCCTTTGACTTTCCTCTGCTTTTGAATCAAAACAAATTGTGTGCTTTGCCTGTTGCAAGAATCCAGAGCAACCTCTGCATATTCTGTGTCTACTCTTCGCTTAAGTCGGTCTTATGTTTAAAGTATTCTGCACTCCGATTGCATTCATAGCACAACTATATTTGGCAATTTTCCACATCTGAATGGGTATAATGTGCAGACACTTGTAACCCCATATCAGAATTTATGGAGATAGTCCAAAAGCTATAGGATGCAGCTGTAGTAACAATCCCAGCATTTTTGTTTGTTTGTTTGCTTGTTAGATACAGGTATTCCAAGTGCATTTGAAACAGGCATGTTGTACTCTAAAGATCTAAATGCATGTCAGTCCAAGGGACAGCTAGTGCTATAGTGCTTCTGACACATATAACCTCCTGGTCCTTGAAAACCATAGCTATGAATAATGCTAAGCTTAACGTGATGAATGAGCTTTGAGAGCCAAAATCAACCTGAAATGACCCAAAGGGTGAAGAGTCTTCTGCCCAGTGGAATTCCTAAGGAAAGTCAGTTTTGGAATTGATGTTTTGTTTCATCCTTCCAGAAATCCCTAATGTAAGCCCAATGTGATATAGAGAGGTGTAACCTTTAGTTGGCAAAGTTTAATTATAATTCAGTTACTGGCCTCTCAACTATGAAAATTATGCCAAGAGGAAAAAAATGTATATATACAGTCTAATTTTGAGCTATCACTGTCATTGCTATAAAGTCAAAGTGTGTTATTCAGCTTGTATCCCTTTGCTTTTGACTGAGACAGTGCATCTCTTTACATTTCTATTGCAAACATTGTCTGTTGGAAGTGATTAAAATACTTACAAGATTACATATGAATACAGGTACTGATTCACTTGAGCCATTCAGCTTACCCTTTCCTGTTCAGCCTGACAGAAAGTTCTGTATTTCTTAGAAGTAATTCTAAGGATTATGATAAAAGGTGAGGTATCATTCTGCTATATTTTCAATTAAATTGCGGCTAACTGAAACCATTTCCCACCCATTGCTGTCCTAGTCTTTTGAAGTAGTAAGATAGGTTAATAGATGCTTGAATGTGGTTTTAGTAGTTTCTCAAGCAATTCAGCCTTGCTTTTAGATTTTTTCCCCTTCTTGTTCCAGAGTACAAGTGCATGGGATAATGGGCTTAAGTTACAGTTCTAAATTAGTTCTGGTTCTGATTGGGGGGGGAGAGAACCTTCCTAACAGTAACAGAAGTTTGATTATAGAACAAATGATCTGGAAAGGCAACGGACTCTCCTTCAGTACATGTGTTCCAGCAGAAGCCAGGCGGCTTCATTTATTTAGGATAATTTATTTTGGATACTTTATTTATTCATTGGATTCAGTGGTATAAATAAATCCTTCCAACTTTATGGTTCCGTTTTAGCCTTCTGGAAGGCTATGAAGACCAGGCTCTTCCCCCAGGCACTAAGCTAGGAAGAGGATTGAACTGGGAGGCTGTTTGTTCTGGCATCTGTGGGAAAAGGTGATTTTGTTTTTATCCTTGTTTTTATCCATTGTTGTGAGCTACCAAGATGATTATAGCAGACAGACAACCATGTAAGTTCTTTAAATAAATATTAATTATTTTCCAATATTAATTGCACTTTCTTCTTCTAGTTGTTAGTTTCCTAGCATGGCAAATCAGCAATCCTATTACACTATTGCAGGCATTGGAATATAGAATACAGTTTTCTATGTGGTCCATACAAATAACTATTCAACAAATTTGCTTTGGTTCCTAGGGAAGGATCTGAGATAGTGGTTAATAGAAAAGTAACTATGTCCCTGTTCCTGCAAACTTAAAGAAATGTGGGGTGTAACAATTCCTATAAAATACCACAGTCACAGAATTATCAAATGATAAAACAATTTTCCTCCTCCTGTGTCTTTAGAAATGTGATCTACAAAAATGAGGATGTTGACATTTTTACAACATGGAAATATTGCTTCTCATTGGCTAAAATCTCCAGAGTCAGCTGACATTAAAGGTAATAACAATGGAGCCAGTTCTGCAGCCTGAGACATCTTATCCAGTAATATACTAAGGACTTGAAGTAAGGGATAGTGCTTGATGATGTAGGTTCCATTAAAAAACAACAACTATATTTGCTTTAGATAGCTTAATAAGATGAATTGGAAGTAATTCTAGGTTTTTGTGCTGAAAACTTATATAACCTATTTTCATCAGTGAAGAACTAAATGTAAGAAGGCCTTCACTGCTCAAAGTATGGGGAACAAACGGAGAACGGAGCCCTAGGACAGGAATGATATTGTTACTATTTATTTATTTATTTATTGTTTGTTTGTTTGTTTGTGAGATTTATATACCACCTCACAGTGCAAGCACTCTAAGCAGTTTACACCATTAAGCAATGTATATATTTATATTGCCCCCAACAATCTGGGTCCTCATTTTACCTACCTCAGAAGGATGGAAGGCTGAGTCAACCTTGAGCCGGTGAGATTTGAACCGCTGACCTCCGGATCACAGTCAGCTAAAGTGGCATGCAGTACCTGCCTCTAACTGCTGCGCCACCTCGGCTCTTCTGAAAGTATTATTACTGTACAGTACTGTACTGTACAGTACTGTACTGTACTGTACTGTACAGTAATACAGTACTATTACTGAAACCTGATGGGATGGAAGCCATCATTACAATATATTACTAGGAAGGAAGATATAATTTGTTCAAAAGAAACAGACCCAACAAAAGAGGAGGAGGATTTGCATTGTATGTAAATTACTACAGCTGTGCAAAAACACATGATACCAAGGATGAAAGTCTGCTTGAAAGTATTTGGGTGAGTATTAGGTTAAAAGGAAATGGCATTGCTATAACTGTATATTACAGGCCACCCAACCAAGCAAAGGAAATGGACAAATCTTTTTTTACAAATCAGTTAGCTAGATATGCAGGAAACATGCCACTTTAGTAATGGGGGGGGCTTTAACTACCCTGACATCAACTGGGAAACAAACTGTGCATCAAGTAGGAGATTGAACAGGTTCCTAATGAGCCTAGCTGACAACTTTATCATTCAGAAAGTGGAGGAGGGAACTAGAGGATCAGCTATACTGAACTTAATTTTTACTAATAGGGATGAAATTATTGAGAGAGTGGATGTTATAGGAACTTCGGGTGAGAGTAACTATGTCATACTAGAATTCATCATAATGCAGCCACTGAACAGCTGAACAAAGTTAGACTAGTGTTTTAGACATTAAGGGAGCTGACTTCAACAAATTAAGTGAGAGAATTAGAAGGCCTCTATGCAGGGGTGACATTCAAATTTTTCCCCTACCGGTTCTGTGGGCATTGCTTGGTGGGCGTGGCTTGGTGGGGTCATGTGACTGAGTGGGCATGGCCAACTTGACATCATTCACAGCAAGGTGGGGCAGCACCAAGCCACCAAGCCACGCCAACAGAACTGACAGAAAAGTTCTGCCAACTCTTCTAGAGTTCAACCTGGCTGCTTCTCGTCTCCTTCCTATGTTTGCTCTGTGTGTATGAGCCCGAGAAGGAGGAGAGAAGGAGTGAGTTGGAGGGGCGGGGAGGGGCGGGGAGGGGCCAGTCAGTGGTGTGATTTACCGGTTCTCCGAACTGTGCATAATTGCCACCACTGGTTCTATAGAACTTGTCCGAACCTGCTGAATTTCACCCCTGCCTCTATGGGTGGAAATCCTAGAGGGAAAAACAGTTCAGGATGCTTGGGAAACTCTGAAAAGTGAGATAATAAAGACCAAACAAAAATAATACCACACACAGAGAAAATTATGACACCAGATGAGACCAATATGGTTCCACAAAGAGTTCTCTGACAAACTGAGGATCAAAACGGACAAGTATAAAAAATGGAAAGAGGGGCATATAACTAGAACAGAATATCAGCAAATAATCCAAATCTGCAAGGACAGAATCAGGAAGGCCAATGCTCAGAATGAACTAAGACTTGCAACAAAAGCTAAAAGTAATAACAAAAAACGTTTCTTTAAATAGATAAGGAGCAAGGAAAATGTCAAGGAAATGGTCAGCCCATTAATGGGAGGAGATCGCAAAGGTGACAGGCAGCAGGGAGATTTATTATTTGCATCTATCTTCATGGAAAAGAGGGAGGGAGGGAGGGAGGGAGGGAGAGAGAGAGAGAGAGAGAGAGAGAGAGAGAGAGGGAGAGAGAGGGAGAGAGACCAACTGGTACATTTTTAGGGCATTAAGACAAAATTAATAGTTTGTTCCTTAGTATGTTTTTAACCATCCTGATTACCACGATACTCAGCTATATTCAGGTATTGCTGCAATTATAAAGCTCTGTAAAGAAATCAAAGTGTGTATTTAAAGTTACAATCAAAGCAATTAAATACACCGGCGGAGAGGAACAGTTTGAGAAGGCTGCAGTGACAGCAATGTTCCCTGTAATATCAGAAAACGGCACGTGGCGTTCTCTTTTCATCTGCGTGGCCGCACAGCCGCGCAGCCTCTGCCATTAGGAAATGCCGTGCGGAAGTTAGAAACGTTCACGTGGCGTTTTGTCATTACATGCGCGGCCGTGCGGTCGCGCACCTTAGAGGGAACAGTGAGGGACAGGGTGAATCACTCAATATTCTCAAGCAGAGGTGGACAGCCATCTGTCAGGGGTTGGATTCAATGACCGAAATGGCACCTTCCAAGTCTATATTTTATGATTGCTGTGATTTCATGAATATTTTAATAGACACCTAAATCCTGTTCAAGCCAAGACTGTATTTTCCATGTTAGTATCTGTAATGGGATAGGATGGCTGCGACCTAATAGGTGCAGGCAGATTACTTTTTCATTTGTGTCTTCAGACCAAAAGTATCAGATGTCTCAAGTCTCTTGATCATGTTTCTCTCTCCTGTTTGACGGAATAATAAAATAGGGCAGGCATATAGAAAAGGAGGCAGAGCTCCCACACATTTAACAGTTGAATCAAATGAGAAATTTCAGCAGATGTACTTCGCCTAAGAAGTACTATCTGCTAAAGTGCCCATTCCTACATGATAATTAAAGTGGCAGGAATCCTATCCTCTTTTTCAACCTGCTACCTTGTTAGTAGCTTCTTCATTACCCCGCTCTGTGTTTTTGGTCTGAGCAAGAACTAACCCTTTGAAGCTGTTAGTGATACTCTGATTTATGCCTAGAGCTTATATACTGTTTTACTGCATCAAACTAGCTGCATAAATAGGTTTGCTACATCACTGGTGTCTTGTTTTTATTTTTTATTGGGAGTGTACATTTCTGTGTGTGGCTTTTAAAGTAAAATTTCACGAAATGTATTTGTTTGCTCTGGAAGCACAAGAATGTGACTGAACATGAAAGGCCATAGAGAGTCCGTTTGCAATTTCTCAGCAGGCACAGAGGTCCCTTTTCAAGCTGGCACATGCATTGCTATGCACAGGAAGCAACTGAGACACTGCAAACAAAATGCAGAACATCCTGTACTGGATATTTGGCAATAGCTCTGTCATGTTCATTGTACTGTATCCTTTTTTCGTGGAGCCAAGCTTTGGATAATCCCTTCTGTATGTTTCCTTTATAGTGCAACGAGGACCAAAGTGAGACAGGATGCCAGTGTGTTTAATAGCTGCCTGGAAGAGGGAATTTCAGCAGGTGCAGTTTCTCTCATGCTTGTATGACAGACCTGCTAAAATTCCCCGTCCCACTTACTGTTTTAAGACCGAAACGCTTCAGGTTAAGTAAAGGCATTTTCTCATGTCCTGTATTTATGTGCCAAAAGTTTGAATATGATCATGTATCCTGCGTTCTCTATAACCAGTGTTGTACAGTCTTGGACAATGTGATTATGGTCTCCGTACACATATATACTTTCCCTTGTTTTTCACCCAAATGTTCTCCTTCTGTACTGTTAAGATATTGAACCGAGGGTCATGCTTTAAATTAATCAATCAAATTGATTTTTAAAATGCTGTCCTTTACTTAATACATCCTATGGGCAGCTCACTAGGTTTCAGTGCCAGATCCCTGTGTAAGGCATTCTTTGGATTTGCAGTGGAGAACCAGAGAGCAACAATAAAGATAGAGCCCTTATAGGTTCCGTGTCCTTTGCCACTAATAAGTAATCACTGTTCTGCTGAAAATTATTATAGGACTTACCATTACATTGATATTTCACTTGTCCATATATATCTTGTTGTCCTTTTTTCTGGGCAGCTTTCTACCCTGGGCTCTTTTATCTTTCTTTTAAAGGACATGAGCACTGATTATCAGGCAACTGAATGTATTACATTGAGCAGATTTTCTCTATACCTGCTTCTTTTTAATTGATTTTTTAAAGTGGCTTTGACTTTGTTTTCTTACTAATAATTAATAGTGCGAAATGTATTTTTTTAAATAATGGAAAGTAAGCAATCTTTTAAAGTTGCCACTATTTTGTAGGCTTTGGGGACGACTCATTCAAGTTATCCAAAAGTTGTCACCAGACTGTTATTCTAATGTAACAGAAGAAATTTTTTAAGATATGGGGGTTAATTTTAACTATTTAATTCACACAATTTACTTTTAAATCAAATTCAGTTTCCAGCTTCATTCCCTCTCAGCCCCATCTTTGTCTTGGCTCTGTCTCCTGATTGTAACTCCTGACATGCCATTCAAAAGTGTAGGGAAGATTTATGTTTTTTTTTAAATAATGTTTTATGACTGTTTCATGATATTACTGATTTTCAAAACTAATATGAGATTTTTCTTTATACCATTACATCTTGTGTTTCCCTACCAATATCATGTATACACCCAGAAACATATAAACACTTTTTTAAAGCATTAAAAAGCATTTCAGACCATTTTTCTGCAGCCTATAAAGATACAGTGAATCAGTTGAACCATATGTTTACTGTAATAAATAGCAAAACCAAAATATTAATATTTTATTGTGAAATATTTTCCGCCTTCTCAGCTGCTCAATGTTCTACAAAGCAAGCAAAGGATAATTCTGAGGTTTAGTTTTAATTACATACTGATTTGAATTTGGTGAGATAATATCCAAGAAAATGAACAAACCTGACAAATATATTTAGCTAAATGGGCCTGATATTCACATAGCTCAATTGCTATAATTCAATTGCCAAGGAGTCTATGCCAGCATAAAAACTATTTAAGATTGGAAATCGGCTTGTTAGTTCCCTAATCCTAGAAAACACTATAAATTCCAAATATAATATCTTCTAGAAATTGCAGAAAGCACAAAAGGAATCCTACAATTACAGAAAGAGGAACAAGTTTAATTAATGCAGCACATCAACTTTGTTTATCAACTTGTCAATTTTACCCACATTTGGTAGATTGTGTATTGCAATTTTTATAAACTGGACGATTTAAAATTCTCTAGGTGATTTATCCTGTTATTAAAAAACCGAGCAGCAGTGCTCAGTAGTGGGTTCTAAAACCCATTGCTACCTGTTCGCATGCATGCTCGCTCACACGGGTGACGTTTCTGCGCATGTGCAAAAATGTCCTGGGCGGGTGGGCGGAGCACCGGCACTACCAGTTCGCAGAACGGGGGCCAAACCAGGAGCAACCCACTGCTGGCAGTGCTGCCATTTAGTCACTCAGTTGCTACCAACTCTTTTTTGTATGATGGCAACAGTTCACCAGAACTTTCCATCATTAACTGTTTCTTTGAATGTTTTTAGGTTTATTTGAGTAATGAAAGATTGTACCTAACCACCTTGTTTTATATTGGCTTCTGATTGCCTTTGATTTTTCCAGGTATCAAGGTCTTCTCCAAAGACTCTTGTTCCTGCCTTATGTGAACAATATATTTACATTTTAACTTCATAATTAGTGCTTCCAGTGAACAGTCTTGTTTTACTTCAACTAGTATTGAATTATCTGTTCTTCTTTCAGTTCAAAGTATTCTCAACAATCTTCTCCAACATTCAAAGGCATTGATTTTTCTCCAGTCAACCTTTCTGATGGTCCAGCTTTCATTGTATATATTAAGACTGGGAAGACCGTTGCCTTGACAATGCAGTATACAACTTCGTTCTCAGTGTAATTTCTCTTGCACTAGATAAAATATTGTTTGTTAGATTTCATCCAAGTAGCTAATGTACTTTTTTTTAGCCCACAAAGATAAAGTCTGGAATTGCTTCAGCTTCTTCTCCATTTTACTTGCATGCTGACATGTATGTGTGTGTATGAAATATACATATATATCTATGTATGTACATATGTATATAAGTATATTTTTCAGCGGACTTTCATACTATATTCTTTTATCTTCAAGGAGAGATTCCTTAATTCTTTCTTCAGCCATCAAGCAAACTATCAACATAACTGGGGTTGTTAATTTCCCATCCACCCCCAACAATTTGATGATTTCCTCTAATCCAGAATTTCTCATGATGTAGGCTGCATAGAAATTAAATAAACAGGTTAACATAATACAACTTTGCTATACACCTTTCCCAATTGTGAACAAATTAGTTCTATATTCCATTCTAATTGTTACTTCCAGGTGAGCATACAAATTCTTCAACATATACATCAGGTGGGCTAAATGTGTATGGAGATTCTTAACCTTCCAGGTCATGGTTGTCCAAAGGTGCTTTTCAAAAGGCAACTGGATTTTGTTTTTTCTTTCAAAACATTTCGCTTCTCATCCAAGAAGCTTCTTCAGTTTATATTCTCGTTAGCGCTCTGAAGGTCGGTCATTAGCTCTCTCAGAGTCCTTGCGGCCACTTGGAGTTATCTGTATCCTCAGAGTCACCTGAATAAGAGTGCAAATGGGTGTGGAATCTTCTTGGAACTGTTAAAAGGTCTGTGTTGTAGACAACAGATATCGTATCTGCCCCCACCCCCCATTGAGAAAGGACTCAATGGTCAATTTTAATGGTCTCTTTTGACCCCTCTTTCAAAGCAGTGGTCCTCTCTGTCCAGAATGTAGACTTTTCTATCTTCAAAGGCAGATGGACTGCTGAATCTTTTCCTGATGGGTTTATTCTCCTATTTTGTGCCATGCATTTGTGAAGTAGCTGCTTTGTTTCTTCATGGTGAGCTGATTCAAGTGGGCTTATCCATGAAAATTTGTAGGTATAGTTCTTGACATATAACCGTAATGAAGCCCCCCCTTTATGGTCACCTGTTGCGATGGACATTAAGCAAGATGGCCTCACTTAACGTTCCCCATCCTCTGCTAAATGAACACACAGGTTGTTCAGCAGAGCATAGGGAGCCTCGAGTGGGGGAGGCCTTTTGAGGCTAAGCATAGACCCAGCTCACCTGCCCCAGGCCTCCCAAGTCCTCCCCCATACCATGAGACATCCTGTACTCCACTTCCTGCCCCTTCCCCCCCAAATCCCTGCAGACCTTTGCACACACACACACACACACACACACACACGCATGCACGGACACACACACAGACACACAGACACAGACACAGACACACACAAACACACACACACACACACACACACACACACACACACACACACACACACTGATCCCTGCAGGCCTTTCCCCATCCTTGGATCCCTGTAGGCTTCCTGTCTGCTTCAAACTACACCAGGCCCCACTACTCCTCCTCATTTGATTTTTGAAAAGCTCTGGAGCTTTTTTCTTCTCTAGAATGGGTCACTTTGTTACTCGGCCACCTAGTGCAATTCTGGAAGCAGAATTTTATTATGATACTACCGGTGTCTACCTGGTAATGTCCATGTTTAGATTTGTCATTTAGATTGTTTGAAAAAGATATTTTCTGTAAAAAAAATTAGCTATTCTGCAGAACTCTTATCAGTCAGTCCCTTGCTTTATTCTGCACATTAAAGCAAAATATTTCCATTATTCTAGATGCTGTTTTCATTCCATTCTTAGGATTTCACTTGCCTATGATGAGTATGATATCTTTCTTGGATGGGGAGATGGAGGTCTATCAACAAGGAGGTCTATTAATAAGGATTTCATGTCAGCATATTCAATATTTTCTTCCTCTGCATCTGTGGTGGAGCACAGACTTGACTCACTAATACTGATTGGTGTAGCTTTGACATCCTCTCTCTTTCTCTTTTTTAATCCAAGCACTGACTTTAGACATTCCTTTGTTAATGATTATGACAATTTCAATTCTTCTATGATTTCCTTTCCCAAAATGTGCCATTCCAATATCAGTTATGCTGAAAGTTCTCTATAGAACTCTTGTATCAATTTTAATATTGTTGACTATCCAATGGCAAAAATTTCATTGACTGCACCAAGCATAAAGAAGGCACTTGTGTTGGGGTTTTTTTCTTTTTCCCTTATTTGAGACTCTTTCCTAATGGCAACCTACTAAAAAAAAAATGGCAAGAAGGAAGAAGAGGAGGGGATCATTACAGCAATCTGCAGAGAGAGGAATTATGCTGGATTGGCTTTGCTTTTTGTGAAACAGAAAATAATGAATTTATTATATATGATTTTGATGGTTAGACAAGATACATTATAGGAAAAAATGAGTTGTGTTTTTAACCTTAAGAGTGTAAATTTATAATTTTATTTATAACTGTTGTAAAGAAAATTGGAAGCTCCTTCCTTCCTTCCTTCCTTCCTTCCTTCCTTCCTTCCTTCCTTCCTTCCTTCCTTCCTTCCTTCCTTCCTTCCTTCTAGCTCTTTCTTTGATTTTCTTTTTCCTTTTCCTTTACATTAGTTTCTATTAGTTTAACGGCTTTCTTAAAAGTTTTAATATAATTAAAATAGACCATTACAGGGTAATATATATATATTTATCTGCTTTTCTTCTAAGTTTTTATTGTTATATGAAATATAAATTGTAGGAAATCACCTATTAAAGTCATGGGTTTTTAATTTGGTCATTTAGAGTTCCAAGATACAAGCAATAAATAAGTTGTATAAATATGTTATAGTAGACTACTTAAGGCCTAAAGAAATGTTAAATATTATTGTTTTCATTATCTTTGAGTGTATCATTTTCTTTGGACATCATGACCAAAGTCATAATCAAATATTTAGCCATAAATGAAAACAGAGAAATAAGGAACAATGATGAAATCCCATTTCATCCTTATTATTTTAAAGACTTTCTCTGTGACCTTGAATAACTCAAGCTATAATTGTACCCTGATTTATCTGTGTGCATGGAGTGGGGAAATAATTTCAGGGGATCCTTTATTTTCAGCTTTTGGAGCTGCTGTGATGATATCCTATCACATTAACTGTTGAATAGCAGAGGATGTGAAAGAATAAGGGGAATGAAATGATGAAGAAAATGTAGATGGGACAAAGGAAGTTATGAAACATGAAGGTGAAAAAATTAAAATTCATTCATGAAATAATGAGTCAATTAGGGAGACTGGAACAGAAGTGAATAGCAAAAGTAGAGAAAACAAGGGAAGAAAAATTTACTTTGCTATGTAGATTTATGCAAAAATGAAATACACAGCTGCAATTATCTGATTCTAAACAGAGGATAAACCTAATGATTCTTTGTGTAGTCTGATTAACTCTTACAAGCAAAGCGAAGTGAAGCGAAACGTGGGAAAGATATTAATTCAGATTGAAAAACAAGGGAAGGGAAGCTGCAATGTTCAGCCCTCTCCAGACGGAACAGAATCAGACCTGCTAGTCAGCCATGGTAACCTGTGAGCCTTACAGCCTTGATAGCCTGTGAGTAGAAGTAAATGTTCTTCCTTTACTTCCCAAGGAATTCATTTCTATAGACAAGTAATCGCAGGAATTTCTCTCAGGAGGGCATGGCTTGATTGGCACTGGCACTCACTGGTACTTCTCATATTACCTTGTTGGGTAATGAAATGTCTGCAACAAACATCAAACCTCTAAGAGAGCACAAAGAACTTCAAGTGACTAGTTTGTCTCAAGCAATTGAAAGCATACAAATAAAAGAAGGGACAAGCACCTGAAAGTATAGAGCAGTTCTTTTTTTCTATTTTGTAGAAGATTCAAATATTAGTTTTAACATCACACAAACACAGAAGTGTAAGTTGGAATTTAAATATCCAAAGAGCTCACTATTCAAAAATCTGTGTTTAGGAGTAAAAGTTTCGGAGTAAATTTAGGAGTAAAAGGTACATAATGATAGAGTTCAGTTCAACTCTAATAATTTCATTATTTGAAGGCTAGGAATATAGTTAACATTTGTAACATATTAATTTCTGAGGGGTCCTTGGTGCTCTCTGAGCTTGCTTGTTTTCTTGCAGACGTTTCATTGCCCTAACTAGGTAACATCATCAGTGCTGGGGTAATGAAACGTCTGCAAGAAAATAAGCAAGCTCAGATAACACCAAGGACCTCTCATTTCATCCCTGAGCTACAAATATTCTCCTTTATTGGTACCATATATTAATTTCTTAGACCAGGGGTCTCCAACCTTGGCAACTTTAAGACATGTGGACTTCAATTCCCAGAATCCCTCAGCCAGCAAAACTGGCTGAGGGATTCTGGGAGTTGAAGTCCACACGTTTTAAAGTTGCCAAGGTCGGAGATCCCTGTCTTAGACAACTTACCTTGGGTATATATGTGTGCGGTGGATTGTCTCTTTTCAGCTGAATGTCCTGATAAAGTTGCATATTATTGTACAGCAAGCAAAATGCGCATTCATATGCAGTTTTGTCAGTTTTGAAAAGGACTTGGACTCCTTTTCTCTGTGATTTCATTGCATTATTTGAAAAATAACAAGACCGTGTTGCAGGGGTGGCCAAACCGTGGCGCATGCGCCAAACGTGGCACATTGGATGATTGCAAGTGGCGCATTGCAATCATCCAACAGACAGAAAAGGTGACGCTGTTTTACAACCGTGAAGAAAAATGTACAGAGAAATTTGGTCAGTGGATAACAATTATGCAGGAAGAAGGGGATCGGACAATAAGAAGGTTTTAGCGAGCGAAAGTGATTCTGACCTTCTTATTGTCTGATCTCTTTCTTCCTGCATAATTCTGGAGAGCGCGCGCAGTTCGAAGTCAAACTCCGGCAATGACGAAACGAGCAAAGTTGGCTCTTCTGTGACTCGTGGACTTCAACTCCCAGAATTCCTGAGCTAGCAGGGCAGAGGAGGAAGTAGTCAGTCACAAGTGCCGGCCCCGCTGCTCGTGTTTCGTTACTTCAGAGCAAAGGAAGCGGGGGGGGGGGGTAGAGGGGGTAGAGGAGAAGGAGGATGAGGTGGAGGCAGCAATCCGAGGCTTCACCCCAAAGCTAAGCAATTGCCTGTTGCCCACACGCCCTGAGGTGCGGGATTCCACAGCTCCATTGGAGAAAGGGAGTACAGCAGGGCTCCAAGGAGGGGGGCTGCTGCTGCTGCTTCTTCTTGGAATGCAGAAGCTGCATGGAAGCTCCGTCCGGGGCGAGCTTTCTCATCGCCCCGTGCTTGCTTTTGTTCCCGCCGGCTGCTGCTGCTGGTGAGGTGCTTTGCCAGCCCTGGTTGTTGTGATTGTTACTCTTGCGGGGGGGTTCTTATTTCCAGGGGGGAGGGGGGAAGCGCCCTCTTTCCCTCCCTTCTGAAAGAGGCGCTGGGATGCCAGAAGTGGCGGCATCAGGACTTGGCGTCTTGGAAGAGGGCTGGGCGAGGGAGAAAGGAGCCACGGTGGGGATTGCTTTGCAGGGAAAAAGGAAGGAAGGAAAGTTAGGAAGGAAGGAAGAAAAGTTAGGAAGGAATGAAGACAAAGAAAGAAAGAAGGAAGGAAGGAAGGAAGGAAGACAGAAAGAAAGAAAAAAAAAGTTAGGAAGGAAGGAAGATAAAGAAGGAAGGAAGGAAGGAGAAAAGACAAAGAAAGAGGGAGGGAGGAAGGAAGGAAGGTTAAGGAAGGAAGAGAAAGAAAGAAGGAAGGAAGGAGGAGGGAGGGAGAAAGAAAGAGAGAAAAAAAGAGAGAAAAAGAAAGAAAGAAAAGTTAGGAAGGAAGGAAGAAAAGTAAGGAAGGAAGAAAAGTTAGGAAGGGAAAGAAAGAAAGAAAGAAAGAAAGAAAGAAAGAAAGAAAGAAAGAAAGAAAGAAAGAAAGAAAGAAAGAGAAAGACAGAAAGAAAGAAAAGTTAGGAAGGAAGGAGGAAAAGTTAGGAAGGAAGACAAGAAAGAAAGAAAGGTTAGGAAGGAAGAAAGAAAGAAAGGTTAGGAAGGAAGGAAGACAGAAAAGAAAGAAAGAAAGAAGGAAGAGAAAGAAAGAAAGGAAAAAAGTTAGGAAGGAAGAAAGACAAAGAAGGAAGGAAGGAGGAAAGACAAAGAAAGAAGGAAGAAAGAAAGAAAGAAAAGTTAGGAAGGAAGGAAGACAGAAAGAAGGGAGGGAGGGAGGAAGGAAGGAAGGAGAAAGGACAAAGAAGGAAGGAGGAAGAGAGAGAGAGAGAGGGGGAAAGAAAGAAAGAAAGTTGTACGGCCGCCCTGAGTCCTGAGGGAGTGGGGCAGCATACAAAAACCACCAAAATAAATAAATAAATAATAAATGGCGGATTGGAACTCGTCTGCGAAAAAATTTGGCGGATGGTATGCTTAAGGTTGGCCACCACTGGTGTAGGGAGAAGCCCCTTATTTTCCCAGTGTGTGGCACAGCTGTCTTCTATAATTTCCTGGGTTCTTATTTTTAAGTTGTTGGTTTTTTTTACCTTTTGAAACGGAAGACAGAAAATGTGAATGGAATTGATCTCAGGAGAATGAACCCCAGCAATTGGAGCCAACCAAGTTCTGTGTAATAAGATGGACCTAGGAGATGCAACCTCAGTCAAGGAACTCTATAAAAAAATTGTTGTGATCAAATGAAATGGGCCACTGCTTGGAGGTGGACGAAAGTTTGTAATTCTGTTTTAAAACATCATATTTTTCTTTCAGTATGGGGCAGCTTTGTATGTTTTATAGTTAAGGCTGACCTAGTTTGCTCAAGGAACAATATGTACAGGATGAAAAAAGAAATAGTGGTCTCTCATCCATAGAGAGTAGTAGAATACCATAACTTTATCTCCATATGCATGAAGATGCCTGATGAATATACTTACAGATAAACATGTGTAAATGAGTTAAGTGAAAAAAGGCAAAAATGTGTAGATGTGACTCTATCTGGAAATAGGCAATGGATTGTACATACTTTTACAGTAACGATGAAAATAAAAATAATAATAATAATAATAACAACAACAACAACAACAGAATTGAAAGGGTCCTTGGAGGTTTTCTAGTCCAACCCCCTGCTTAGGCAGGAAACCCTACATCACTTCAGACAAATGGTTATCCAACATCTTCTTAAAAACTTCCAGTGTTGGAGCATACACAACTTCTGGAGACAAGCTGTTCCACTGATTAATTGTTCTAACTGTCAGGAAATTTCTCCTTAGTTCTAAGTTGCTTCTCTCCTGGTTTAGTTTCCACCCATTACTTCTTGTTCTACCCTCAGGTCCTTTGGAGAATAGTTTGACTCCCCCTTCTTTGTGGCAGCCCCTGAGATATTGGAACACTGCTATCATGTCTCCCCTAGTCCTTCTTTTCATTAAACTAGACATACCCAGTTCCTGCAACCGTTCTTCATATGTTTTAGCCTCCAAGCTTCATATGATTTAGCCTCCATATACAAGTTTTTTGTTTGTATATGGAATGCAGTATGTATTCACGAATGCATTCAGTATGGAATGCAGTATGTATTCGTACGCAAACATGAACCAAATAGGATGTATTAATCCATATTGAGGATTTATCTAATACTTCAAGACTATTGGGCAGTAACCTACAATTGGACAACATCTCTCAATTAGCAAGTCAAAAAAAGTAAATTATATGAGAAAAGCAAGGCCCTGAGCTACATTGGAGACACAGAAAAATGTATGTTTGTTATATTTCAGAGAACTAGTTTTCTGAGTTTGGTCAACAGTGTGAAACCTAAAATAATGAACAGGACGATAATTGAAATTCATCAGTGCCTGGAATCCTAATAAACATCAGCAAAGCATAATAAAATAATATACAGTGCAATGTACAAACATAAAAGCAACCACAGGCTTACATCTTTTCTACAGATTATCCATCACATTCTTTTTTATAGACTGTAATGCTTTTCTTTTTATTGCAAATGTAAATATTATCTTAGCTCTTCAGAGCACCTATTTGTTTGCCTGTAGCAAAGGCAAGCAATATTCTGGCAGTAAGTAGTCAAAAGGACAAGCTTTTCTTTCTGCATGAGGATGTGATCATGATGCCTATATGGATAACCCTAGGATTTCCTGGGATCTGATGTGGAATGTAGATAATTTTCTTTCTTTCTTTCTTTCTTTCTTTCTTTCTTTCTTTCTTTCTTTCTTTCTTTCTTTCTTTCTTTCTTTCCTTCTTTCTCTCTCTCTCTCTCTCTCCCCTTCCCTCCTTCCTTCCTTCCTTCCTTCCTTCCTTCTTTCTTTCTTTCTTTCTTTCTTTCTTTCTTTCTTTCTTTCTTTCTTTCTTTCTTTCTTCCTTTCATTCTTTCCCTATGACTGACACATCTACCTTTGAAAATTTCCACTTGGAAATCTGGGAACTGCGAGAAAAGGGTTTGGGTCCATATATGATTACAATATAGTTCTCCCAAAGTGATGAGCCTGTTTGCACTGGCTGGGAATACTGAGAACTGCAGTCTCAAACCTAGAATATTTCAGATCAGGTTGATCGTGTACAGCAAAACCTCTGCCCACCAAGAGAAAGACAGGAGAAAGGTCAGGAATTAGATCGTCAGGAAAGCTGTGGGGGAGTGCTTGATGTTGATAGTGCAATTCTTGAAAGCTTGGAAGTTCATAGCATGGTGATAGTGATAATTAAGGAAACATACAACAAGCTCAAGTATAATAAGGAAGATAAAGTTGTATGTTTCCTTAATTATCACTATCACCATGCTGGCTGTATCTTGTTTAGAGTGAGCACTTTCTTTTGGAGAATAATGTACAGCAGGGGGTCACCAACCCCCCAGGCTGTGGCCCACCTCCGGGCCTTAAGCTGTTTGGAATCGGGCTGCGGAAGTGACGGGTGAATGCATGCACATCCCCACTTGTGTGAGCTTGCGCGCTCCATTTACGTGAGTGGCGAGTGCATGTGTCCGCCACTCGCACAAGTGGAGCTGTGCGTGCACACACGCTTGCTTGCCACTTGCACAGAATCATCCCTTCTCTCTTCCACACACTCACACACACACACAAACACACCTGCTGGTCTGCAAAGCCGAAAAGGTTGGGGAACTCTGATATACAGCCATTCACTGGGTAGTTATGACTTTTCTGCACAGCATAGTTGCCCAAATTCATCAGTGGTTATCATCGGAGCAACATCTTGTCATATTAACTAGGTCTCCTTTTGACCTATGGCTTCCAAAGAAATAGTGTTTTCTTGTATGTAGGCTAGATTCACTCCCATCCTGGATTCTAAGTGGGGTCAGAGCAGTGTGTAAGGTGAGATCTGGGAGGTAGTCAATGCCTCATTTCAAGTGATGGTGCTTCCTACAGCCTTAATGAGGCTGTAGTGTGGTTCCTTCTCAGGGCAACCTTCTCCATTCCAGAGGCAACCTTTCTGATACAAACATCTTGGAACAAACTGTTGATGGTCCCCCATAAAAAAGGGGGGGCTTTTGGGCTCAGTTTTTAAGTGTTTTTTTTTCAATTCTATATAGCTCTTATATGGCTTGGTGCTGAAGTAATTACAGGAAACTTCCTCCATTCCTCTATGTCTGGTACACATATCTTCGAATAAACAACTCATATTCCACAAAATAAAGGGAGACTATAAGGGGTGGCTTTTCTTGTTAATGACCCTGCTTGAAACAGTCTTCCCATGGAGATTAGCCCCTATATAAATGATCTTTCAGAATATTTTAATACAGAGATCTTCCAGAGCTTTGGCATATCATATGTGGTTCCAGCAGGTTGCTACCCTGTTGACCTCTTTGCTATTGAATTGTTGTTTTTTCACTGAATGTATTATTATAAATTTATTTATTTTTTGTTTCTGTCTCACGTTGACTCCTGATATCTGCCTGGATGCATCTCTGGAGGGATTTTTTGGCAAGATTTTAGAAGTGGTTTGCCATTGCCTTCTTTCTAAGGCTGAGAATGACTGGTCATCTAACTCATTTTGTACTTAGCAATGGGAACTGATAATCTCCCAGTTTCTTGCAGGGTGCTTTAACCACTACACCAAGCTGGTTCTCTTAATATTTTGTACTATGGATATTTTAATTGTACTGTCCTGTTGCATGCCACTGAGCATCTAACACAGTTCGTAGTGGGATAGAAACCTATTTATTTATTCCACTAACATTCTACTTTTCATTCAAGAGGTAGAGCACTATACATTATGCTCCCTCTTCCTGTTTTTCTCTGGAACATCAATCCTGTAATGTAGCGTGGGTCAGCTGAATAAATAAATAAATAATTATTAAATAAATTCTGTTCCACAGGCATTGTGTTAACACTGCGGTTTCCTTTTTGCATTCTTGTTTGCTTAGAACTGTAAGTTGTGGTTGAACTGTATAAAATGACACACTATTTCTCATCTTTCCTTGGCAGGTCATTATGGAAAGGATATTTATCGAAGTGGAGGTCCAGATTTCCATAATTTCATCTCTTCTGGGTTTGTCACATTAGGAAGAGGACACAACAAGGGTACAGTGGAAACTATTTTTTGTTGAATAGAAAATATATGCTTGAGAATAGTCTGTCACTTGAAAGTGTTGTTATGTATGACATCAGATAACAGTATTCGTGTGGAAAATCATAGGCTTATGCCAGAACATAGTGCTGCAAGTTTTAATAAAGTGTTAACAGTGGCCTTTTAAATCCTATGGAAGGAGACATGGAATGAGCATCTGGAGAAGGTTCCAGAATGGCAGAAAGACAGGTGGACTGAGCTACATGAATGGAAACCTCCTGTCTTGCTACCATTTGCCAAAGAAACAGAAAGATACATAAAGTTACTATGGGATAAAATGGTAACCCCACTCCCAAAGTGGGATGCCGTTATTAGAATACGGAGCATTTTATTTAAAACTGTATACATAAATATATCTACCCATTTGGTGTGCTTATATCACATCTAGAGAGAGAAAAAATCTGTATTATGGTCTAATTTAATTAAAACACCTCCTTTACCTACTGAAAAAAGTAGGAATTGCACAATAAGACAAAAGCTCACAATTCCCATAGGTATGTTATGCAAATATATAAGTTTGAAAATAAGCCCAAGGGTACTTCCAAGCAATGCAGTTAAGCCTGGGAGTGGGACAGACCTTTGCCTTCTTTGGATTTCAGTAGAAAGCAATTTGGTGATCGGTCTGGCTAAAGATCTTGGGAATTTCATTTTGTTGTGCCTAGTTTTATTCCCTCTTGGAATATGTTGCTTCTTGGTGCTCATACATGAATCTTGAATCCGTGTTTTATTTGTTCTTTGCTTATTGTATGTTGGAATCTGGACTGCATAAACCTATCTGTAGAGTGAAAATGGATTTATGGTCCTGCCACATACTGTAATGGCTCACTGAACTGAATCACTTTTGCATCTCCTCTAGATTTTTCTCTCCAAAATTTGTGTGAGATTCTTAAAGAGATGCTCATTATTGATTGTACCATAAAGCTACCGGTCATATTATTCACAATTTCTATTGAATTTGCATCAGCATATTCAATATAACAAGAGTGTGTTGTATTTAAATATTTATCCTTTCCACGCATATAATATTGTAAGCATTTTATAAAGTGATTTCCTTAAGGGTCATACATTTTTGTCTGTCTACCTAATCTGTGAGAAATGTGTGTGTGTGTGTGTGTGTGTGTGTGTGTAAGAAAGAGAGAGAGAGAATGCACACAGTCACATACTCATTATTGTACAAATCTGAAAAACATGTCAATATCCATATCCTGCACTGTGTATGTTCTGTGTAACATAATGTATATGCAGTACAATGCTGGATGTGCTGATGTGGTGATGTAATAGCAAGTGATATCTACCATAACCATCTGGCAATTATGATGACCCTCATAACTGATATACAGGAGTGTCTTGCTACCCAAACCAGGATGGCTCTTTAAAAATGACTCTGGTGTCTATTTGGGTGAATTTCTAATGAAGTATATAGCAAGACCTTTTTTATTTATATGGGGATGGAGTTGTGTACATTTTATTGCTTTCAGACTGTTGAAGAATGAGCCAACTTCCTAGAAAGACTTGAGGGGAGAGAGGGAAAGTCCTAGTAGGGCTGGACCACTCATTGGATCCGATGTTCAGATTCCAAGCTAGCTAACCATCAAGTCTTTTTGGGGATTTGCCTCACTCTATGGCACACTAGTGCATTAAAGGGCAGGCTCAAGCCACCTTGATGACACAACATTGTTCCTTGCTGACTTACTTATAGACTGTTGAACATTTATATCATGTATTTGGAGATACAATTCTATTTCTATAGAAACACTGTATTGTATGTGAAGGCTTATTGTTTCATATATCCATTCTTGTTGATGTTTCCATGGATGTTCATCATTCGCAAGTTGTAAAACAAAAATAACCAACTCCCCTTTCTTGCTCTGATTTTTATTTTGCTGTTTAACCAATGGAAGAAAAGCTTTCTTTATAAATTTCATCCAAAGCAGTGTGAGTTCTGTGGAATGTCACACAAAAAAACATTATATGTGTGTACTGTCTGTGTTTTGTGTGTTCAAATAAAGTTTATTGAGGTGGAGGCATAGCCCGTAGGATTGTGTTGTCCTGTGGTGTAGGATGCAATACAGAAGAAAGGGGAAGTAGATACAATATATGGATAAAGAACTTCCAAGAAAAAAGGCTTCTATAATCTTTTCTGAATTACCCTTTTCAAGTTTTTTCTAATTCTCATCAAACAAGGGAACTTGCTGGCAGAAAACCGCAAACTGAGACATTCCAATGGAGTCTAAAAAACAGAAACAAATTCAGAAGCATCTTTTCTTTTATCCCAAATGTTTTGGTTTGTTTATTGCCAGATATTATCTACATTGTTACCACAATCAATCAGCTTAAGGGGATTTTTGTTTTAAAGATGCATGCCTAGTAGGCAGGGCAGAAAGGCAGTGGGAAGACTATTTTTTTCAAACAAAATATGTTGAGAGATAATGGCCACGAGCAATATAGGGAAGTAATGAACAAACTTTTGCTATGAGCTCTATCCAATATTTCATATTTTACTATTTCATTACTGTAGGAGCCTTTCTGGAATTGATTTCCCTTCCCCAGCTTCACCCTGGCTGAATTTTTTAGAGTAATAGAATTAATTGTAGTTATTATTTCCAAACTTTGTATTAGAAAGTTTATTTTCATCAATTATCCTGGCCAATGAAGAAAGCTTGAGAAATTCCATTTACAGATGTGTGAATAAAAAAGATTGGCTTATCCTTTTTAAAAAAAACAAAAAGTCCTCCCAAGGACTGAATGTTTTGATTCTGAAGTAGATTATACCATTCACTTTAGTTGTCATCCATGTAGCTGATTCTGGATCCAAATCACAATACGTGTTATTTATTTCCTTGAGGATTCAGTTCACATGTTTCACTGCAAGAAGGCAAACTCTTGCATAAAAATCTCACATGGCAGCTTTACATTCTGTGTCTCCTTGCTGTGGGGATGGTCATTTAGCTGAGTTGTTTGAGTGCTTTCAAGTAAACAGCCATCCTTGGTGAACTCCCTAAAGAAGTCTAGGGATGATGCTGGAAACAAAATAAAAGACTATGGGATATTTTTAATTGACCATGGAAGTTCCATTTACTCAACTGATTTAAAATGTGTGCTGTATATGTGCATTAAAAATGTGGAAAGTAAGATGTAATGGGGAGCTGAGAATGCATATCTCGGGACATTGGAAAGTGTTTTTTCCCCCATTAGGACTGATACAATTATACACACAAGTACTTACTTGCAGAGGATGTATGATGTTCCAAACTGCTGCACCTTTTGAACTATTACCTTGAGATAGAGGTGGTTATGTTGTCAAAGTAACTACAACTTCAGGAAATAAGCATTATTGCAATTAACTATAAAAAAATTCCACCATAAAAATACAGCTTGAAATTATGCCTTTATCACACATGCTTCGATTTATTTATTTATTTTTGCTTAAAACTGAATTACTTAGCGCTGAGTGTCTGTGATGCTAGGATTCTAACATTGCCCACCCTCCCCCGCTATCTGCTATGATGTAGTTGCCCTGTTAGAGTTGAGTAGCAATTCTGGATGGAGATTCTGGGTTAGGAAAACTGGTTTTATGGCATGTTCCCTATTGTGAATACCAAAGAGGTAGACTGAGGTCAATGATGTGGAACAGAATGAGTGAAAATGATTTATGCCTCTGATGTGAGACCCTGCAGGACCAGCGATTGCATTCATCATTTCAGCCTATCAAATATTGTGAAGTGTATTCTTTAAATATGAGATAGGAATATACTTGAGCTTAGACAAAATAAAAGTGGAGGATCTCCCTACAACAGGATATTTTTCTGGTGTGCTAAAAGGTAGAGCCAATGAATTTGGCTACTTATTTAATTTTAATTTAATTTAATAATAGTATTTCTATGCCGCCCAACTCCCTAGGGACTCTGGGCGGCTTACAACAGTAAAAATACATAATAGAATAAAAAACAGTTTAAAACACAATTAAAAAACAATCAACATTTAAAAGTCATTCAACAATGCATACATACATGGGCCGGTCTAAAGGACCTCATATGAACAAAAATGCTGTGCATTATGTTGCATTGTGTTTTTTCAGGTGGCTCACACTGCTATCATTCTCTGGAGTATGGAATTAGATGCATTGAAGGATAATTTAAAAGTGATCATCTTGCTCTGTTCAAGATGTTTACAATATATATGGAGATGGTGGCACATTGTAAGCAGTTAACTCATATGGCAATGAAATGTGTAGATAGATAAATAATAATAAAATGAGTCATGTATTTATTATTTATTTATTTATTTTGTTATTCTTATATGCCGCCCAACTCCCGAAGGACTCAGATTTGTTTGCCACCCATCTCACTGCAGCTCACCACAGCTTATACATAATACTCTTTTATTTCAATCATTGATCAACACATACATTAGATAGAACAAATAGCAACATATCGTTACAGAGTTCATCTGTATACAGTCATTTTATGTATGAAGCATGCTTCCTTAAATTTGTTTCTCGGCATCATATCTAGCAAGAATTGCATGATGTATGTGTATGTGCCTGTCTTCTTTTTGAAGTTTTAATGAAATGTGGGATGAGATTTTCAAACTCTAGTCCTCCTTGGTGTAAACTGTGTAATAGCATATAAGCTGTTGATTAAATCTCATAAACATCACATAAGTGGATAAGATATAGAATAAACCAGAACCTAGAATCCAATAAGTAGAGTATGAACAGTACTTCTTAACCCTTCTTAAGCTTAAAATAGTAATATTCCTAAGATATTTGGCTACAGTAAAGCCTTATCTTTAAATAAGGCACCATATTTCTGTTTCTTTGGATGACAGTATCCCTTATGTACAGTATTAGTGAAGCATTTGCTTACTTCTCCAAAGATATCACAGATTTCAGATTTCAAATTTATGATAATATACCTCTTTGCCATTATTTTTACTCAAGTGGACCAATAGTTTACTTAGAGCATTAGAAGGCTAAACCCAGGGGGGGAAATGCTCTGCCAGAATTTTAGAACACTGGCTTTAAGCCCTCATCTCAATCATATATGATTTTGTTTTAGCCCTATAAGGTAGACCAGAATAAGAAGCAGACACCAGATAGATCTAAAGCCATTTTTATTAGAAAGCTATAGTATCAGAATCTAGCAGAACTGTATCTTCTTGCTTTCCTCCTCATTTTATCTGGCTGTGCAAATGGGGGTGGGGGGGTGTCTGAGGTAGTTTTTTTGTAAAGTATTTTCTTGACCTGGGCTCAAACCTTATTATCAGATTGTTACCTTAGTAATGGATCATCTTTTAAGGTCATCCTGTATGTTCACCACAGTTTCTAATTGTATTCAAAACACATTATTATCCTATTAAGACGTTCCTTAGTAATTCATTCTTTTGCATTATTAAAGTAGACAAATAGATAGATACAATAGATAGACAGATAGACTATATATACGCATACACATACACATACACAGACAGACAGACAGACAGACAGACAGACACACACACACACACACATATATATACCTTAGTAGACAAATAGATAGATACAATAGATAGACAGACTAAATATACACATGCACATACACACACACATATACATACATATACATATATATACACACACATACACACACACACACACACACACACACACACACACACGTAGGAATTATAACATTTGAGCCACAAAATTTGCCATAACTACCTTTAAAGTAAAAAATACATATTGGCCCCTGATATGAGCAACAATTTAATTGTAGTTGATATTCTCCTGATATACTTATATTACTGACTTTCAAGCCAGATTCAGACCTAAAACAAATCATATTTTTTTCATTATGGACAGGGTGTTATGCTTGAGTTTTTATGTCTTCTCCTTGTTCTTCTCTTCTGCATGCTGATTGGGACTTTCCATTTTCAGTAGAAAGATGAAGGAAATGCATATATACCTCTTCAAATGGAAAGGAATCATTGTGTTCTGGTTGGCATTTCAACCATTGCCTTATGCTTGTGACTGAATTAAAAAAATACAAATGACTCAAGGTAAAGTCAGTGGTTGATACAAATGAAACATATAATTACCCATATAGTTTAAGAACATTAGAACCATGACCTCTGTCCTAAAAGATTAAAGGCAGTAATGGATAATATTGGAATAGTACCATTTCAATTAATTTCAGAACAAAAAAAGTGAGTTTGTTTTCTGCACACAAAGCTAAAGGCAAGCTACTAGCTATATACTTTGTTTGGCCTTATGTCCAATAACCTCTCACTTTTGCAGGCCAAGGTCAAGAGCAAAAAACCCATATTGATTGGAATGCATTTACAGGCTTTCCTCTAAGTCACTACAATGCATCTCAAAAGATTTTTCAACCTCTTCTTTTGAAGCCAAAGATGAGGGTTGGATAGAAGAGTAAACTTGATTTCTGATACAATGTGACCTAATGACAAAAATCAGCTTCTATATACTCTCAGGATCTTTCTCTCTCTTGTGTGGCCCAAGGTTTTAAACTCTGTGTTTCTTTCTTACACTTTTATGCTGTAATAGACTAGGAACCACCATTTTCTCAGACTTTTTTGTTCTAATCAGCTGCAAATTGTTTACAAAATGGCCTCTCTGTTTCCCAACATCCCGCTTCCTATCTTCCCAGTTTTCTCATTGATACCTGTTGTTGAAAAACCTGTGTTGGTAGCTCATAAAATATGCAGGTTTCATGTATAAATATATTTATAACCAGAAACATGGCTTGGTATGATAACTTGCTATTTGAAGAACCTCTTCTCTGGTTGGCGTCTTTGTATGATCTCTCTATATCACTGTCTTGTTCATGATCAATATACTGATTGTTGACATAAAGAGTTGCTTGTTTCACATATTTAAATAGTCATAATTTTGTTTGGTTTGTTCATTTGCCATTGGGAGTATTTTGGTTTTTGAAGATTCATTCCATAAAAATGATGCAAATACTCAATAGGTAGTTATTTTCTTGTGCTTCAGTTCCGTATAATTTCTTAATTGCTTTTAATTTGCTTTAATGTCTTTTGTTATTGTTTTGGCTATTTATTTACATGTATTGTGTTGTTTTATTATTTTTTAACTGTGAGAAAAATCTAGAGTCATGGGAGCTCATGCAAGATGGGTGGCTATATAGATAGAGAAAATCAATAAATTGTAAATAAAGAAACTAACATACCTTTATTTCAAATGGCTTTTTATGATCAAAAGAAATCTTAACATACAAACCAGAAACTCTATAATGTGACTGAAAATCAAATAAGATGTTTCTCACATTTCATGTATCTTTTGCTTAGGGAACAGATTAGTGTAAGTTACATTAGGACTATAGCATTCCTAAATTACTATACATAAGTTGTGAACAAGAGAGGAAAAACAGGAGGAAATATGAGAACAGTACATTTGCAGACTGAGTATTTTTTTTTACTCTCTGTGTTTGTGTGTACATAATTTCTTTGAAATTATTTTTGAGTTTTCAGCAGAGAGGCCAGATAACAAACATAATAATGCCACTCTTGCCTTGTTTCTCTAGCACTATTTGTTCCAGCAAAATATAAAGAATCATGCATGATGAAATGTAAATGTAGAGTTACTTTAGATATTTTAAATTATTGGTATACTCTCATGCTTATGTTGGATACACATATTCTGTAATGTTCCGTATACAGAGGTTAATTTGCTGAATTATTGGCCAGAGTCTTAGATAGCATCCAAACTAGAATTTTGATGGGTGATCAAATTCCTGAAAGCTTCCAGGCTGCTGTGCCTTTCATAGTCTTGTTTTCCTTTCATGTCGCTGGGTGCTCTCCATGGTCCTGCTGCTTCCGTATCTTTAATCTTTAAATAATGCTGCAAATGATCTTCCAGGTTCAGTGCTAGCATCTTTTCCGCTGCATATCTGAAATAAAATATATCTTCTCATAAGGTTTGTGCATACTTATGTCATTGTAAGTTTCCAGTTATCACTGAATGGACCCCAGTCCTTATGAATATAAGATAGACCTGTCAGGTCTCAGATCTTTCAAGGAATGCAATTAGGATCTCCCCACCGTGCCACTTCATCAAATGCCCATGTCCTCAACTGATTTGGCCAGATTGATAAAGGAAACTTGGAAGGGGCAAATCTGCATAGGAGAAGCTACAGTTTCCAATTAACAGGCAATGCAAAGAACCATAGATTTTGGCATATAGGTTCCAATGCAGGCTAGAGTGTCTATGTTTCCATTCATTGTCAGCTTGAATAACAGCTGACACAGCTGGCTTTAGTTCACTTTGGTTTCATTTAGCACACTTTTTGAATTTAGTTTCAAGAAATTCTTCAGGCAAAAGTATTGTTACAAAGAGTTGCTTGGACACAAAGAAGTAATTGACTTCTTTGTAATCGTCATAGACCAGCAAAAGGAGGGCAGCGGCAGGATTTGATGAATATTTTACAGAGGCACCAGAAGAATGCTTGAAGCAAGAGATATGTTCCCATTACATGGGAAAATGCTGATACAGACAGAAGGAAACCAGAAAATATATGCCAGCTTTACATTTTTCCCATGTTATTAGTAACAAGAAGCTTAATCAATACAACTTTTTACATATATGTTTTCTTCAAATTTCAAAAGAGTTATTTTTAAGATGAAAGTTTCTTGAAACCACATAGCTCACATCTGAAAATAGCAAAGCTTGTCAATCCAAAAGCCATAAAGCACTACCAACTATCAACCCAGAATGTATTCTATTAAAGTTCAAATACTTAGTGCTATTTCATATTTCATAAAGACATTACTCAATATTATTCATGCCTAACTCATCTCTTGGCTGTATGCGCTCTCCATGAGGTTGCCCTTGAAGACTATTTGGAAGCTACACTGGCATGGATTTCAATGGGTCAAATGATTTGCGGGCTGTCTGTTTGGGAACTATCACACTGACTGTGTGATTCAAAGGCTGGTTGTCACCTTTAAAGTACGTCGTGGTTCAGGACATAATGTGTCTGCAGGACTGCCTTCTCCCATTGCCCATCCAATAAATTCCAGCAAGCTCTCTTGGTAATCTCTAATATCCCATCCCTTCTGGTCTTCAGAAAATGGGAAGACTTCCTTGCTTCACCAAGCTAGGGGAGTGGGTTGTTATGACTCTCTCTCTGGATGATGGATTGGCTTGTATTTATTTTAATCATTATTCCTACTTTTATATGGTTACAGTCAGGGGTGGGTTCTAACTTACCTCACCATCGGTTTGCTCCCTCCCATTCTGCATGGGCGAATGCGCACGTGTGCATGCACAGTGCTGAAAACCTAGCTTCTGCGCAGAAGCAAAAAATAAAATGGTGGCGCCTATGGCACCGCAGAGACAGCCAGTTCAGGGGGCGTGGCCAGCCAGCGATCGCTCCTGGTTTGGGGGGAAATTTCTGCTACTGATTCTATAGAACCGGTCCGAACCGGGAGCAACCCACCTCTGGTTACAGTGTATGGTAAGTTGCTTTAAACTCATCTGCTTTTAATTTGAAAGTTGACTGCTTGGAGCCGTCTGTAAACTTTAAGTAAATCTCATTTAGTGACCACAATTAGAGCCAGCAACTTGGTTAATAAGCAAAGCAATCGCTAAGTGAAACTGTGACTGTTTTTACAATTGTACCTCAGCTATCCTCTGCTTCACAAACTTGTAAAGGTTTTCCTTTTTCATTATTTTTTCATTAATGTAGTAACTGTAAATGATAACTGTCTCAGGCAATCAGTAAAGAAGGACATTCTGTAAATAAAATTTGTCCTATGGCAGGATGGGGATCAGCAGTGAGAGCAATATTTGCTTCAGTCTACGTTTCTGCCAGTTTAAAGATTACTGCATAGCATTTGGGAGATGTTTACATTTGATTCTGATAAATTATATAAAAACATGTGGAAGTAGGAAGACAAAGTGATAGATCAAACTCTGTATCATTATAAAATACAGAAGCCCAACCTTACGGCTCTATTCAGTTCCACAAGTGGAGAATCTCAAGATCCTGTCATGAATTGACTGCTTGAGATGAAGACCATTTCAACCAAAAATAGGTGCTAAATTATCTGTTACCTATTTAATAAAACAAACATTTTAGAAAATTACTCAGATATCAACACAACTTGTGGCAGCAACAAGAAGAATGAAAATTATTGAACTAAAATAGATAATACGACTCAAATGTATACGTTTCCACCTGGATTGGGGAAAAAATTAAGATCAAAATGTACCTTAACGTAGCAAAACATCCAGTAACATCCATTCTGTGAAAGTCCAGTAGACTTTTGCAATCAAAGTGATTGTGTTTAAACTCTCTGAAAAATATTCTGCTTTGAACTGTGATGCTGTAAGAAATATTGTAGTCATTTTGCATCCTATGTTTTTTCTATAGCTTTAAATTCATTCGCTATTGGATTTACTGACTTGTGTAATATTTACTATTACTAATATTTAATATTAGTATAATATTTTAAAGCTATACTGAAGCTTTTGTGCAATTCTCAAAATAAAGGAATATTTCTGTCTAACATATAGATTACTTCTGTCCAAATGTCTTATTTCTAACATTTTAATAAACATCTATGTTTGTTGCATTATTGGCTGTTCACTTTTAAATACAGTACTTAATGTATTTGATGTTTGATGTTCATATGTTAAGCTTAAAAGTCAGCAACATAATGATACATGTAGAAATCCTTGAGGATTATATTCAACCTGCATTTTAAATGAATCAGTCAGATGTATACTTGTAAGACTAACTTGCAAATTGGAACGGTGTTATTCTTCACTTTCCTTTTTTCTTCATAATCTGTATAAGTATTACAGTTCCAGAATTGTACACCCAGTTCCCTCCCTCCCTCCCTTCCCACCTCTTTTCATCACTCAACTCTTTCCAAATTTCTAGTTGTCTAGATAGAGGAACTTTGCACACACCATTTCAACCTGAAATCACAAAAGTCATTTTTGCCCCACAATTGTGAAGAAAGAAAGAAAGAAAGAAAGAAAGAAAGAAAGAAAGAAAGAAAGAAAGAAAGAAAGAAAGAAGGAAGGAAGGAAGGAAGGAAGGAAAGAAAGAAAGAAAGAAAGAAAGAAAGAAAGAAAGAAAGAAAGAAAGAAAGAAAGAAAGAAAGAAAGAAAGAAAGAAAGAAAGAAATGTTTTCTATTAAGCCCAATCTAGACTCTCTCTTGGCCACATTATTTAGGTGACTAACCATGATGATTGCCAAACAAATCTCATCCCATTGTACTTGTCTAATGCTCTATATTTTTACCACGACTTGCTCAAGTCACTTCTATAACGTTCAGAAAATTCTGAAATTCTGAAAATTCACATACATTTTTGAAGAGCATAAATTAAAGGAGCCAGTCTACTACCTTATCCTTCTTCAGTCTCACCATTCACTTCCCTACATTGGCCAACTTCTCAGCTACTGCTGCATCTCTCCAAAGATTAATTTTATCTCTACAGTTGTACTAAAGGGGTCTATGAAACTATGTTCTGAAGAGAATATCAGTTTCTGTCTGCTGAATGGTTTTTTATGTACTAAAGCTGAAAGGGAGAGTTTTTCTCAGACCATCTGCCTCTAAAAACTTAGAACCAGAAGGACAGCTGGCTGAAGAGAAAGAGTTACATTAGGAGTGGAAATAACTACTGCAGGATAGTTATTGCGCTGAGATAGCGCAGTGGTTAAAAGCAGCATTGCGACCTTCAGCTGATTGCTAGTTCAGCAGTTCAGCTGTTCAAATCTCACCGGCTCAAGGTTGACTCAGCCTTCCATCCTTCCGAGGTGGGTAAAATGAGGACCCAGATTGTTGGGGGCAATATGCTGAACTCTGTAAACCGCTTAGAGAGAGCTGTAAAGCACTATGAAGCGGTATATAAGTCTAAGTGCTATTGCTATTGCTATTTCCAGTCCTAATGTATTATTTGTCCAGTTTCAATACATGTCCTCTGGAATCTCGGTGCATGTGTTACCATAATCCATCTTTTTGCATTTTGTTTCCCCTCTTTCCTAACTTTGTATATGTATGTGTGCAAATAAACTTCTTTGACAGCTTAACCAATTCTATTTCCTGTTGAAAAACTGAGAAAAGAGAAGCAAAAATGTTCCCATTATGGATTCTGATGCAATTGTTTTGAGACTTAGAACGTCTAACTTCTATTACCATTTATGTTTCCATTTCAGAATAATCTACTACTCTTCATACCTGCCTCATATAAAGTTCTTCAAAATGAATTTTACATATGGCAGTCACTTGATATGTAGAATCCCAATCCTTTAATAAATTAAGTATTTTCATGAATTCATATTCAGTCATTCTGAAAGATAATGTAATAGGATAGTTGCTTCACAATGTCTCCATTTTTTTAATCAAAGACACAGTACCGTTTTTGCTTATGAAATGCTTGACATCAAGAAGCAGTAGAAGCAGCTCATAATGTTATGAATATTAAAGAAGCAATCTGATACTGGCACAGAGGTAGCAATAGCTACTATATAGTAGATTCTAGGTTTTGGCAATGGTGATCTGAGAGAAGCATCTCAGAGATGCTAAATAGCATTGAGTGGGAATCAGTCTGGTAGTGGAAACTGATTTTGGGCAAAGGTAGGCACTGGACAGAGAGAAGACATTGACAAACAGGTGATGACTTGTTAAGTCAAGATAAAAGAAATAGCAGAAGCTCTCTCGTTGAGACTGGCTCTGGAGATCGAGATGTCATTTCAAGATATGGTCTGTTGGCTGGTGATCTTTGCAAGATGTCAGGGAAGCCAAGGCCTGAAAAGTACTACAACAAGCCCAACTCTGCATCTTTATTCCAAAGAAACTTAGTGTCCTTGAATCTATGATCAGAGTTTCCAGTGATTTTTTCCAATGTTTGTTTTGTGAGATTTTGTTTGTTTTTGTGAGATTTATATACCGCCTCACGGTGCAAGCACTCTCTAAGTGGTTTACACCAGTAAGCAATGTATATTTATATTGCCACCAACAATCTGGGTCCTCATAAATGTGTAATGTGAAATGCGTAAATGTGAATTTTTTCACAACAAATTCACATAAATGTGAATTTATGAGGGCCTGGATGTTGATACAGCATTCTTTACAAGATAGATTTGTCAAACAAAGCAGTTAATGCTCACAAATATAGGCTTGGATACTCCTTTTTACATGACCATAGCAATATGCTTAAGCTGCTAGCCAACCAGCTACCTATCTTCCATCTAATTCATGTCATTCTGATTTCCATTGCATGAAATACTGATTCATAAAAGACAGCCCTTTACATTCTTTTGCTTTTATATTCCATCCCTCTCCCTTTACCCACCAATCTCAACACTGTTGGCTCCAAGTCCTATCCACTGCACCATGATGGCCTGCATTCAGTTCTGGGTGTTCCTGATATCCAATGAGAAATAGGTGACCCTGCTTCCTATATGACCCAGCAATTTCCCCTTACCTACTTAGCAGTGAAGAATTGGAGGTAGGTTGGTTCATTGGGGATGGATGTGGGCAAATCCTTGAACCCAGGTCAGAATGCCGTGAAATCCACTACTTTGAGTAAAAAACCTTAAAATGCTGACAGTTTAATCATGAGGATGGTGATAGTTAAGATATTAAAAGTGCAATCTGGTAAACTCATATTTGACTTACGCCATCCCAGGTCATCCATCATAATATGTTGAGTTTGTTTTGAGAAATAATAGCATGTATTTTCTCTGTTGTGTGGTTCAGAAGCTTGTCTTTGCTGCTAGATTTTCTAGCCTCTGTGAAAGCTACCTGATGATGTTTTTTCAGATGCATCATTGGGCTGCTAGTCCTGGAATGTCTTCTGTTTTTTGCAATGCATCAGTGCATATAAATAGCATAAATGAGATATATTTACAGTTCTAATGGCCCCAGGTGATGCTGCCACTTTCCCTACCCAACCTCTGTGCAGAAATGTTGTTTACAATTAAATACTGCCTTCATGGTTTTTGCAAAAGATGGCATTGATGACTTTGCTCTTTGTCCGAAGGAAGTATTGAGGTTTGTCAAAACGTCTCTCATCCAGTGGTGGGTTCCTACCAGTGCGGTCCACTCTATAGCACCGGTAGTGGCCTGCTGGTGACATCACAGTACCGGTGCGGTTGGTTGCCGGTGCCTGGGTGCCGCCAATTTTTTTTTTAAAAAATAATTTTTTAAAAAAATTTATTCTGCGCATGCCCAGAAGCCGAGTTTTCGGCACTGCTCATGCACTGCCTTCCTACCCCACAGTGAGTCCAAGCAGGGGAGGATGGCTGAGGGAGCATGTGAGACGCTGAAAGAACGGGCGGCAGGAGCTATCTCCATTCCCCTCCCTTCAGCAGTCCGAGAAGCCACAAATATGCGGTGATGAACCTAGGCATTTTTGCACGTTCGAGGCTTCTTGAGCTGCTGAGGGGAGAGGGAATGGGCAGCAGGACCTATCTTAGTTCCCCTCCCTTCAGCAGTTCAAGAAGCCACGCCCACCCGGTCACATGGCTGGCAAGCCACACCCACAAAATAAGCCACGCCCACAGAGTAGCAGTAAAAAAAATTAGGAACCCGCCTCTGCTCATAACCACCTCTCTTCCACCTTAGCCATAGATAAGAACACATTAGCTTTACTTTGGGGTTATTGTTGGTCTTGAATTAGTAGCAGTGCTAGCCCTACTGCTGCTATCTTTTTCTTTCTCTTCTTCCTTTTTTTCTCAGAATACTCCATCTTTTGAGTACCAGTGTCAAATATTTAGTATTTAATGTTAGGGTAAAAAAATGTCATTTTTTTCACATGACTATAATCAGACATGACTTTCCCCCTATCTAAAGCCTCTACCTCACCTCTTTTCTCATTGAAGACATTAGTACTGTGATGAATGATTGACAGGTACAAGGTCAAGACAGCTAAGCCAGGCCAGAACATGATGAGAAATGAAGCTGCCTTATTTACTAACAAATTCATTCAGCACTTATCAGCCGGGTTGGAAGGACATTATTTACAAAAACAAAAACAAAAAGACACCATAACAATTGAGTAATATTTACAATAGTTACATACAGAGCAAAAACTTGAAGTTGGTGTTATTCTGAATAACATCAGAATACTTGGGGTTATTAAGTAAGGTGCCAATTATGAAATCAAATTATCGTTTGTAAAAACAGAATGCAGGATTGGAATAAGTTGTAGAAGGAAGGGTAGAAGAGAAAGGATTAAAAGAATGAAAAGATGGAGCAAATTGCCTGAAAGAAAATCAAGTAAGAATGGAAATGAAAATTTTTGGTTATCTGAAAGAAAACTATTTTCACATATAGAGAATCTAGGCAATTGGGAGAGAGAGGGAGAGAGGAAAAAAAACCATTTACAGGTCCCCATCCCACTTTCAGTAAATTAAAATCATCTTGGATCCCTGTTCTATGCTTGAATTCAAGATTTGTTGTTCACACCAAGTCAAAGCATAACCCCAATAAATATTATTTTTTTCTATGAAAACCCATGGACCATATGAATATACATTTAAATATAATGTGAAATTTCCTGTGTATTTGTTTCTTTAAGAATACAGTGGAATGAGTTTATACACGTACAGCTCAGTGATAATGTATATATTATAAATGCACATAAAGAAATTTATCTAACTCATATATTTTGATGCTCCAAATAGTCCCACAGCCAGACTGATTTTAATGGCATGAGAAATTTAAGGGCTTTAAATTATCATTTTTTATGTAGCCACTTTTAAGTTTTACATGCCAATGAATAAATGTTTATGTTTTCTTCATCTGCCCACATTCTTGTGCCCAGAAAAGAAGACTGCAACATTTGTTACAATGAATAAAGCATTCATTAATCTGAATGCAAATAGATCTAATTGGCACACAGCTGGGTAAGTCCTGATAGCTTAAGAAAAAGCCACCGAAGATTAAATTGTTGTATTTTTTGTAAATACTGTATTTTTCGGAGTATAAGACACACCTTTTTCCTCCCTAAAAAAGGCTGAAAATTTGGGTACATCTTATACTCTGAATGTAGCTTTTTTGAAGCTTTTTTTCTAGCCCTAACGAGATGCTAACTATCTTCCCAGCTCTTACCAGCTTGCTGGCTCTTTCATTGTTACTCTCTCCGAAGTATGTTTTTCCAGCCCTAAGTCTTTGCAGGCTTTTCTTCATTGCTCTACTTGCTCCCAATAAGTTTCTACCCAGCCTGAACAAGGTGTTAATGGTCTTCCCAGCTCTTACCGGCTTGCAGGCTCTTTCATTGTTACTCTCTCTGAATAAGGTTTTTTAAAGCCCTAACCAGGGGATAAAATAATGTGCTGAAGCTGACCAGACTAAGGTCAGATAAATACCTGGTAGGCAGATTCCCCCCCCCCAATTTTCCTCCCCAAAAACTAAGGTGTGTCTTATACTCTGAAAAATACGGTAACCCAAGGCCAGGTAGTTCTGCATTACTGCATACCTGCACATTTAAAAGAATTTGACCCCTTTTCAGTGTATTTAGACTATGACTACCAGAAGCTCCAGCTAGCATTGCTGGCTTAGAATTCTGGCATTTGTAGTATCAACACATCAAGAGTACAGCAAATTCCAGGTGGGTCCTTTAAGTCATATCTTGTTTCTGATGTTTATAGGTTTGTTTTCTTATTGATTATGCATCCATTTCAAACTGATGAAGGCTTTTACATTATAAGATATCATGCAGGTATTATTGAGGAACCTTTCTTGGAAAGGCTACCTGGCTTTGCTTTGTAACTGGTTTTAAAGGGGAAAACTGAACTGCCTGAACTTGCACTACTGTTACATGTGTAAACAGGGAACTCCTCTGACATTCAGAAAAGTTCTCTCTTTCAATATTAATTACCATAGCTAACATTTAGTCAGAAAAGCCGGCATGTTATTTTACCATATAAATCTCATTTAGGTTCTAGGAACCACCTTATACCTGTAAAGCATGTTATGAGAAATTCTATAATCTCAAACAAAGGGAAATCCAAATCTGTTTCTCGGTCCTTTTTTTTTTACCCATAATTCCATTAGACTGTAATCAAAGTCCAAATTTTATAGGAATACAGGTAACCCTCGATTTATGCCCATAATTAAGCCCAGAATTTCCAGTGCTAAGCAAGGCAGTTGTTAAGGGAGCTTTGTTCCATTTTACAACCTTTTTGCCACCGTTGTTAAGTGAATCACTGCTACTTGACTGTTTATTAAGTGAATCATGCGGCTGTTAAGTGAATCTGGTTTCCCCCATTGACTTTCCTTGTCAGAAGCCAGCTGGGCAGGTTACAAATGGTGTTCACATGATCCCAGGACAGGAGAACTCTCAGAAATGCATGCCAGTTGCCAAGCACCTGAATTCTGATCAAGTGACCATGGGGATGCTGCAACAGTCATAAATATGAAGACCAGTCATAATTCACTTTTTGTCACGTAGTCAATATTGTCAGTTGTATGTCTATGCAGGGTGATGCATCCCTATCCTAATATTATGGTACATTCCAATACAAGCAGGACACGTGATCTGATCTTCTGCGCATGTGTGCATTCCTGATTCTCCATTATTATTATTCTGCCTTTGATTCTGACCGGGAGCGGTCACGATTTATTAGCAAGAATGTAACTATTCAGGAGTTATTGTTTTTGTACCGAAATAAATATTTTCTATTAGATTTTTAATCTCGGCTTTATTTCTAAATGTCTGAATTCCAAGGAAAGAGCCACATCGCCTCTATGAGATTTATTCTCACGTTAACACTTTTCTAGAATAGTATGCGACCTCACGGCAGCATGTTGTTTGATATTCAAGAAAGCAAGGGCATACAAACATGTTACGTCTAAATATGTGCCAAGCAACATGGACAGCTTTTTTTTAAAAAAAAATAGCAGTTATGTCCATCTGCTTGTTCAAATGAAAATATTATAAAGAATTATTTATTTTCAGCGTTCCACCCCATTAGCTTCAATGAGGGGAAAACACCTACAAAAGCCTGCTGACTTGATAGACAAGAACCTCAATCTCTGTTTCAAGAAAAGAATAGTGTCAGCAATTCCAAATCCATCTCAGGTAAAAGTCTTGGCACTGTCCCTTTTCGATTTCCCCCCACAAATCTGCCTCACAGGTAGATGTATCTTTGTTAGCAGCTTCCATTCCTCCCTCATCCAGTAGCAACAGAGTTAGGATTGCACGGTTGAAGCATATTGATTAGTCAATTAAAATTCATACAATTCCTTGATTAAGATTGCAGGTGACAGTCCTTTTAAAAAGAAAATGAGGGGTCATGTTTGAGAAGTGATGGTATGGCATGATGAATTAGCCAGGGAGCAGATTCATAATCCTTCTGAAGCAACCTTTCTTAGGGATAGATGGATCTGTCTGTTATCTGTCTGTGACAACTTCATTCGTGCTCATTCTTTTTTAATTGCCTGTTTCTGTTTCCACATTAATTTGCAAAATAAGAAAGCAAGTATGAAAATTTACATTGAAATGTGTATTTTGAACACACTTTTACACAAAATACACGTTTCTGATGCTGCAGAAGTATACATTATTATTTAGAACTGCCCGGGAATAATTTCTTGGTAAGTGTATCCAAACATAAATATATTGTCACATTTTAAAATGTTGAACACATTTTAAATGCATTTACTGGTTATTGATTTATGCATTTATATCCCCTTTTAAGAGTTCAAAATGGTCTACATCTGGAGTCATTTTATTCACCCAACAATTCTTCAGGAAAAGTTTGACTGAGAGGGAAACTGTGTTTCAGGCTCTAATTCGCTCAGTGAACCTTGGTCTATGTTTGAAAAGTTTACATTTAATACACATCCTTTTCTACATAAAATTGATGCACGGAATCAAAAAGGATAACTGTTTTCTGATCTAGACAGTGCAGGGGATTTGAATAGTTCAGAATTCTCAGAGAACCTATTCCTCAAATATTCCTAACTTTTCTCAGTGGGGCAGGGAGAAGTAGTCTTTCAGAATTTATTTTTATTTTATTTTATTTTATTTTATTTTATTTTATTTTATTTTATTTTATTTTATTTTATTTTATTTTATTTTATTATTTTATTTTATTTTATTTTATTTTATTTTATTTTATTTTTATTTTATTATTTTATTTATTTTATTTTATTTTATTATTTTATTTTATTATTTTATTTTATTTTATTTATTTTATTATTTTATTTTATTTTATTTTATTTTATTATTTTATTTTATATTTTATTTTATTTTATTTTATTTTATTTTATTTTATTTTATTTTATTATTTATTTATTTATTATTTAAGAACGTTTTTGAAAATATACATAAGTATAACATTATTTGAATACATAAGTTGGGTACAAATAAAAGAGAACATTTGGACAGGGATGGTAGGCAGTGCACTGGTGCGCTTATGCATGCCCCTTACTGACCTCTTAGGAATGGGGTGAGGTCAACAGTAGACAATCTAAGGGTAAAGTTTTGGGGATTTGGGGATGAAACCACAGAGTCAGGTAGTGAGTTCCAGGCATTAACCACTCTGTTGCTGAAGTCGTATTTTCTGCAATCGAGTTTGGAGCGGTTCACTTTGAGTTTGTATCTGTTGTGTGGTCGTGTATTGTTGTGGTTGAAGCTGAAGTAGTCGTTGACAGGTAGGACATTGTAGCAGATAATTTTGTGAACTATGCTTAGGTCATGCCGAAGGCGATGTAGTTCTAAGTTTTCTAAGCCCAGAATTTCAAGTCTGGTGGCGTAAGGTATTATGTTGCGAGCAGAGGAGTGGAGGACTCTTCTTGTAAAATATCTCTGGACACGCTCGATAGTATTAATGTCCGATATGCAGTGTGGGTCCAGACAGAATTTGCCACATATGTGTATATTAATGTTCAGTTCATCTATGATTGCTTAATTTAAATAATTTCAAATAAATGAAAGAAGATTTACCTACCCACAGATGAAGTAGGAAATGGAGGAAAACCAGTCTTTCTCATTCAGATGGGTTCCCAGCATAGAACTATGGAGCTTCTGGCTTTTGGTAATTTCATGACAGCTCCAGCACGAATTTATCTTGAAAAGCACAAATTAAAAATGGGGGGGAAATGCAATCAACATTGAATGGCCTGTGTGGATTTGACTAAAACTATCTTTGCAATTGACTGATGGTGATTTTGTCAATGCTGATGGTGTTCAAAGTGCTGCTGTGGATGTTATTGAATAAAAATCAAATAACAATAAACAAACAAACAAACAAATAAATAAATAAATAAATAAATAAATAAATAAATAAATAAATATTATAATATAATATAATTGTGTGTGTATATATATACAGACACACAGAAATATCTATATCTATCTATCTATCTATCTATCTATCTATCTATCTATCTATCTATCTATCTATCTATCTATCTATCTATCTATCTATATCTATATCTATATCTATCTATCTATCTATCTATCTATCTATCTATCTATATCTATATCTATATCTATCTATCTATCTATCTATCTATCTATCTATCTATCTATCTATCTATCTATCTATCTATCTATTTCTGAGGAAAGAAAAAAAGAAAACAAAAACAAAGCATGTCTTTAAAAACGCCTAAAGAAATACCTAAAATTCTACATAAGTATTTCAATAAATTGACATATTTCTTTTGAACCATTCATAGCTAACATACGTATGATAAGTAATTCATTTTAAAGTTGTTAATAATGTCATCTCTATTGAGTAATTGGAGCCATATATTTATCCTTCCAATGCTGAAGTGTAAGTCTTTTAGCTGTAAGTGGAATATAGAAAATCTGTTTGGCTGTCAATTTCCATGTTCAATATTAAAGCTTAACTCAAAGACGACTTAAGACTTGTTATGGCTGTCTCCCAAAAAGGAACAGTTACAGAATACTATACAAACTGTACTTTAAATAAAGCATGAATTTTGTTGCATCTCTAGCAATCTCCAATGACAAGATTGGAAACTTATTGTTTCTATGCTTGGATCTAGAAGTTTTTACTGCTTATTCCATAGGACAAAGTATATTTTAGTAGAAACATAAAGAAGAGAATACAGTGGTACCTCGAGATACGAGTGCCCTAACATACGAGATATTTGAGATACGAGCTGTCGAGCGAGCGAAGTTTTGCTTTGAAATACGAGCAACATTTGAGATACGAGGAACGGCTGGCTGCACACAACCCACTCATTTCCGCAACATTCTGAAAGGGAGGAAGAGAATCTATCAAAGAGAATTTTCCCCCTTTAGCTTAGCCATCGTGGCGTCCATAGGGCTCTTCGGGGGGGGGGAGGCAGAGAGAAAGGAAAGGAAGGAAGGAAGGAAAGGGAAAAAGAATGGACCTGAAAGGAAGAGAAAGGGGAGAAGAGAGGGGGGGAACTTTGGGTGTGTATCCTACAGGAATCCGAATCAACTTTGAATTTTTTTGGGGGGGGGAGGAATGGCCATTCACACCACCGGGGATTTTGCAGCTGAAAGAAAAGTTGCAGATTTCTCGAGGATCGGTGGGGTGTTTTTTCCCTCCTCCTCCTCCACAGAAATGTGAGATTTTTGGGGGGATGAGGGACGGGAAAGGATGCATCTGGATCCCCCCCCAGCGTGTTTCTAATTCCACCCCCTGGTCTGTGAAGTAACTAGCTGAGAGCGCGCTTGGACTTGCGTGGGTTTCCTAGAGTGAGCGGGAGGAAAACACTCTCTCTCTCTCTCTCTCTCTCTCTCTCTCTCTCTCTCTCTCTCTCACACACACACACACACACACACACACACACACACACACACACACACACACACACACACACAAAGACCCCTAGCAGCCAGCCAGCCAGCCCAGCCAGCCAGCCAGCAAGAGAGCGGGCTGGAATTTTGGGGGCTGGAACCGATTAATGGCATTTCAATTAATTTCAATGGGGAAAATTGCTTTGAGATATGAGCAAATTGACATATGAGCAAGGTTACAGAACGAGCTGTAATTGTGCCTTGTATAGTCAATACCATTCTGAAAGGTCCCGTTCCCCCCCCCCATGCTGCTGTGCTAGAAAGTGCTAGAAAGTTTCTGAAAGGGAAAAAAAATAGTGCCATTCCTGTGGTAGACTATTTGCGAGTTTTCCCTGTACAATCAGTGGTGGCCAACCTTAAGCATACCATCCGCCAAATTTTTTCACAGACGAGTTCCGATCCGCCATTTATTATTTATTTATTTTTTTGGTCGTTTTTGTATGCCGCCCCACTCCCGTAGGACTCAGGGCGGCCATACAACTTCTTTCTTTCTTTCTTTCTTTCTTTCTTTCTTTCTTTCTTTCTTTCTTTCTTTCTTTCTTTCTTTCTTTCTTTCTTTCTTTCTTTCTCAAAATTTTTTATTTTCTCCATTACAAAAGTCAGTATCTTATTCAACACTTGCCTCATCAGTCATCAGTCTGTTCTACTTTATTCCATTACACTCCCCTCTTTCTATCTCCAACTTCTCCTCCTACTTTCTAACTCCTTCCCTCCTCCTCAACCCTCTCTACACCTTCTCTTCCTCCCCTTCTACTTCCTCTTTCACTTTCTTTGCCTTTCCTTGAGTGCTTTTATACTAAACTCATTTTATATTTGACAGACTGATGCTAATCTCAATTTTAAACTAATCATATCTCTTTTTTAAAAAAAAACCTCATTATAGTTATATTATTATTTTTTTATGTTATACTCTCTTCTAGGTACATGCTGCTATTTCCATCTTACCTCCCCCAAAAAAGAAAAAAAATCTAATTTCTAGTTTTGTCATCTGGGATACGCACCAGTTAATTCCAAATTTCCATCCAAATTGATCACTATTCGCTTAACTTTCCAAGATGGTTACTGTCTCCTGCTTCTTAATTTTAAGCCAAATTGCTTCCTTTAATTCTTTAATCTCTTTATTAATCGCTTCTGTTTTTTATCCTTTGTTCTATCAAAAAACTAAATGCCCAATTATTCTTTTAATTTCTCATATTAATCATCAAAATTCTGTCTAATTTTATCCACTCTATAAATATTGAACAAGTAGTAAAGAAAAATGAAAATATAAAAAGGAAAGGAAAAAATCCAAATCAATTAACTTATCAACTCTCAGCTTAATAAATTTTAAAGTAATTAACATTCATAATATTTCCTGTTCATTATTTAATATTTAAGTAATTTCCCTTAAATTCTAGTGATATTTATTCCATATTTCTCTTATTGTCATTGTTTTATCCACATTATTCCAAAAGATTCAACATTATAAATCTTTATAAAAAGAACAAAAGAGAGAAGAAAAAAAATAATCGTAGAATTTCTAACGAGTTATATTACTTATACACAATCATAATATATCGTTTCATTTACTAATCATCAAAATTCTTTCTAAATTTATTCAATTGCATATTCAACTCTTAAAATAATACATTTTTCCCCTTTAAGATTTTTCATTTGAACAAATTTCATATGTGAAAAAATAAATTGAAATGAAAAAAATACACAATCATAATACATCTTTTGAGCTCTAATACTTATATTTATCATTCATACTTCTCATCTTAATTAACTTTGTTATATCTAAAATATCAAATCTTTTAATTTGTTAAACAATATTAATCTGTATATTAAAAAAACTGAAATTATTTTTTACTCTTAATAAGATAATTTTAAATTAAAAAAAAACATTTCCATAATATTCCAATATCATCATCCATTCCCTTTTAGTTTCTCAACTACTTCGTTTTTATATATATATTTCCTCCACCCCATCTGCTTAAATTTTTTTATCTTTCTTTTAATTTTGTACCAATAAGTTTCTTTTTTTCTTCTTTCTTTCTTTCTTTCTTTTTCTTTCTTTCTTTCTTTCTTTCTTTCTTTCTTTCTTTCTTTCTTTCTTTCTTTCTTTCTTTCTTTCTTTCTTTCTTTCTTTCTTTCTTTCTTTCTTTCTTTCTTTCTTTCTTTCTTTCTTTCTTTCTTTCTTTCTTTCTTTCTTTCTTTCTTTCTTTCTTTCTTTCTTTCTTTCTTTCTTTCTTTCTTTCTTTCTTTCTTTCTTTCTTTCTTTCTTTCTTTCTTCCTTCCTTCCTTCCTTCCTTCCTTCCTTCCTTCCTTCCTTCCTTCCTTCCTTCCTTCCTTCCTTCTTTCGTCTTTCTTCTTTCCTAACATCTTTTTCTTTCTTTCTGTCTTCCTGCCTTCCTAACTTCTCTCTCTCTCTCTCTGTCTGTCTGTCTTCTTTCTTCTTCTTCTTCTTCCTTCCTTCCTTCCGTCTTCCTTCCTTCCTAACTTCTTTCTTTCTTCTCCTTCCTTCCTTCCTTCCTTCCTTCCTTCCTTCCTTCCTTCCTTCCTTCCTTCCTTCCTTCCTTCCTTCCTTCCTGGTTGTGGAGAGGGGCTGGCTGAAGAAGATCCAGCGGCCAACCTACCGAGGCTCCTGGAAGACGGGCAGCCGTCAGCCCAGCCGGGGGAGGAGGAGGAGGAGGAGAAAGGTGGCGATTTAGCCCATCAAGCGCACTCCGCTCGGCGTCTCTCGGACGGGACGGCAGCGTGCGCGGAAGGAATGCCGGAGGACGGCGGCGAGTGCACGGGGCTCTCCAGGCAGCGGCAGGTGACAGCGGGCGCCTGCCGAGTCCTCTCACGGGCAGCCGCGACGACCCTGCCTCCACTGAGGAGGAGGGGGAAAGGGAAGCGCTCCCACAGAGCGTCCCGACTGCAAGTTATCGTCGCCCGTCCTGCCCAAGCGGCCGCGCGACGTGACCCCGGAGCCGGATGTGCGCAAGGGCAGGAAGAGAGAGAAAAAGAAAGAAAAGGTGACTCTGTTTTAGCGAACGAAAGTGATTCGGACTGCGGCGCAGAGGCGCCCGGCGAGCGGGGCGAGAAGCGCGGGGATGGCAATGGTGCCATTGCCATCCTCGCGCCTCTCGCCCCGCTCGCCGGGCACCTCTGCGCCGTGGTCCGAATCACTTTCGTTCGCTAAAACAGAGTCACCTTTTCTTTCTTTCTTTTTTTGGTGGTCATCATTGATTGATTGGTTTATTTAGGTGGGAGAATAGCAAGACCACAAGGAGATGCCGAAGGACGCAGGGCACGTTCCCAGCTGCAGCTGCAACACGGCACTGGTGCAAGGCTGCGGTTTCAACACACAAAGCGCCTCGAGGACACGGGCGGCCTCAACAGAGGAACACGGCAGGCTTTGACACACACACACACGCACGCACGCACGCACACACACGCGCGCACACAAAAATAGGGAGCCGCGTTTCTTTCGCCCCCACCCCTGCTGCTCCGTCTTCCGCAGGGGTCTCCGTTCCAGCCGCTGGCGAAAGCCTGCCCGACCTTTTCTTTCTTTTTCTCTCTCTTCCTGCCCTTGCGCACATCCGGTTCCGGGGTCGCATCGCGCGGCCGCTTGGGCAGGACGGGCGACGATAACTTGCAGTCGGGACGCTCTGTGGGAGCGCTTCCCTTTCCCCCTCCTCCTCGGCAGAGGTAGGGTCAGCGCGGCTGCCCGTGAGAGGACTCGGCCGGCACCCGCTGTCACCTGCCGCTGCCTGGAGAGCCCCGTGCGCTCGGCGCCGTCCTCCGGCATTCCTTCCGCGCGCGCTGCCGTCCCGCTTGCTGGGCAGAAAAGCTTCACCTTTTCTGTCCGTTGGATGATTGCAATGCGCCACTTGCAATCATCCAATGCGCCACATTTGGCGCATGCACCACGGTTTGGCCACCCCTGCGTGCACATCATCAGATTCATAGCCAACCCTGGGGATTCCCCCCCCCGCCCCCGCTAAAGGTTACATTGTAATGGTTTTGGGATTGCTGCAGTTTTGTCATACACTTTTGCTGAACACAAATGACAACCATTTAATATAGTTTCAAGTGATGCCTCACTTGAATGTAATACAGTAGACTTTTCTGGAAGTGCATTAATTTTTCCGCCATGAACTGAGCTCAGTTATTTTTTTCCCTCAGCTATTCTGTTATCAATCAGAATTCCTGCCTTGAACTGGTCATTTTCTGTTAACAGCAAAATGGCTTATAGTTTCCCAGATGCACGACTGTATGTTTTGTTTACTGTCATCTGAACAATGTCAAATGATGTATTCTCAGGTTAAATAATTTTTCCTAATATCTTCTTCCTCCTCCTCCTCTCATATAATGTTAAGTTCTTGATCCCATTCTTTAGCCAAGAAAGATCCCAGAATAATTTACAGAATCAAAATTGAGATAATCCCTCTTTTCAGCACAGTCTAAAAGGTGTTCAACAGTGTTCAACAATTTCCCCAAAGTAGCTTTATGGAACTACAGTAGGTTAGCTCAGTCTCATCTCATCTCAAGGTTTGTGTTTCAAAATAGCCACCTTATTGTTTGCCATACTAACATTAGTCATTGCTTCAAATACGCGTAATGATGGGTTTGATAATGATGGGAAATATAGATATTGACTCCTCTCCATCACATATAATATCCTACCTAGGTCTGAGGAGTCTAATAAATATAATTGATTTGTAATAAATGTACCGTATATTCATGGAATTATACACATGAAGCTGTCTATTCCAACACCTTACAAACTAGAGTCACTTCATAAGCCTCCCAGAGTCACTCTATAGAGGAGATGGGTGGCATAAAAACTTAATGAATCAACCAATAAATAAAGCAAAACTGTTAATCCACTGACTCAGGTTATATGAGAGGCAGCCATAGATTTGTACCTGAGTCTTGATTGCCTTTTGATGCCTTTTATTCCATCAAACCAAGGTAGAAAAGAGATCATTTCTGACTTTACACAGTTCTTTTTGGAACAGATAAGTGTGCACCCTCTATTTACTGGCTATTTAGATCAAACGGAGCGAAGTGCTTTCAGATGGGGAAACCACTTCTCAGGATCATGTCACAGATCCTTCCACTGATGCAAGAGCTCTGTTTGCATAAAAAGGAATGTTTGGCACATGGAAAACTAAGTGGAATATGTGATTTATGTTGTATACAGTATGCCCTGTCAGACAGTTCAAACTCTACCCATCTTGAGAATGGTATCTCCCAAATTATTCTTTCGATGAATTGGATGCTTGCCAACTAAACGTGATGGGATCAAATGATATCACCATTACTAGTCAGGAATGTAACTTGACTCAAACTTAACCCATTTTTAAATAAGTTAGCCATTGTTGCCTTGCTGCAATCAAGTGGCCATAGTGTGCTAAAGACAAAACCTGTAGTTCTTACAGATTTGCTCCAGAAGGCTCTGATAAGTCAGCTAAATTAGGCAGTAAGTTGTAGTAAATAAAAGACAGCTGCATAGCCATTTCCAGTTTGAATCAAGGAGAAATTGCTTTACAACTCCATATTTTGAGATCTTGAGCCTGAATAAAACTCATCAAGATATTCTTATTAGAGCAAAATGTATTGGGATCCTTTCCAAACGTTTCATATTTGATTATCCTGGATGCTTTATAAGATACAAAGAAAAATATTTCCTACATTACTAGGTTAGGACTGGAGAGATCCAGATTTGGGTCATAGAAACTCTGGACAATTTAGGCTCAAGTCACTCAAGTCTAATTTGCCTTGCAGGTAAGTAATTTGCAGTTAAAATGCTCAGAGTAGGACTGAATACAGGAATGAAATCTTAGCTTATACTCTGAAACTAAAATATACCCCTATAGGATGTAATCAAAAATAAATGTGTTCATACCAGCAGATGGGATTTCTATTATTCATATCCTTATCTCCACGTTTCCAACATATTGCTCTATGACTCTGTTTTATCTGTTACGTTTTCGTGATGCAAAGGATACTCCAAGTATGGATAAACAAGACCCTGAAATATTCCAATCTCTTTCCTCCAAATTTGTCAGTTTAGCATTCCTAAAATAACTGGCTTCCAGTAGATGTTGGGAATAGAAGTTGGCATGATGGAAATGAATAGAAGTTGGCATGATGGAAATCTCTTGCCCAATTGGTTCATATTCTGTCATATTCTCCAGCTCATCAATTTAATTGAAATGTAGTTTCCACATCTGCTGCACAACTAACACTTCTTGTACACCATAGTAATCCTTTAATATTCCTCAGGGTATCACACTCCATGGCTATGTAGCTAGCACATTCCTCGAGTCCCTTTGCGTGCATCTCCAAGGGTTTCATGTTCTAACTGCTAGTAAAATCACCTCGCCAACTTGCTCTGATGTTATGCAACTCCGTGTAAAATTTAGAGATCATTTGCCAAGTCCTTCATGGATTGACTCTTTCCCATGTCCCTGCTAACAACTCAATTTTTCAGGTTAAGCATATATGAACATTTGGCACCATTCATGACATATTCAAGTTGATCACTTCTTAATCTATTATCCCTAATGGCATAAAGATGGAACACTGGCCAATTTTCTTAATCATTTTGTACTTGAAGAAAGGGCTGAGGCTTTTATTTTACCTGCCTGTTACTCACTTGGTCAGGATGCAGTTTGAAATAACAAGTTCAGAGTGACGCAAATCAGCAGCAAAGGGAAGAGGCTGAGCAAAGCAACAGGTTTTACATCCTGTTTTGTGTGGATATTGTTTAATATTTTAACATCTTTAGAGGCAATTATGGCTGCCACACAGCTCAGTCCTCTTTAAAGAATTTGTAGAATGAAATAAGGGAGTTGTGTATGATGGCTAAAGGAGGTAGACAAAGGAAGGTGCCTTAGTGTTCATTTGTGTATGACTTTCAGATGTGGTACATCTTAATTGCATCTCCAGGTTTTGAGTATTACAGCCCTGTTTCTCATTTTATAATATTTTTGTCTGATGATGTACATTTTTTGGGGTGCCTTCAAGTCAGTGTGAACTGCTGGCAACTGCCTGGATAACCCCTTGCATTTTGGGGGGCAAGATTTTGAAAGCAGTTTGTCAATGTCTTCTTTTTAGTGCTGATAGAGCAGTGATGGCTAACCTTTTTGTCGCCGCGTGCCGACAGCGCGTGCTCATGTGCACCCATAATGCAATGCATGCGTGAACCCCCCACATGCACCCCGCCCCCTGCACATGTGCATGTGAACCCCCGCATGTGTGCGCAACCCCCCCGTACCTCCCCACATGCGTGTGCGTCTCCCACATGCACCCCAGGGGATTATTCAGGGGATTAAAATAATTTAAATTGTATTATTAAATTAATATCCCATTTTTATTCTCAGAGCTCAAAGGGGCACACATGGCAGATTTTTTTTTCAATTTTTCCTTATAAGGACAATACTGTGAGGTTGGCTAATCTGACAAATAGTCCTAAAACACCCACTGAATTCCATGGATGAATTGAATTGAAACTGAAATTCAGATATCCCCTGTCCTAATATAACATTATTTCCCTATTGTAAGATTTGGGTGCATTTTTTTCAGCTAGCAATAATTTTTTTTTAATTCCATAAAACTCTTATTAGCAACAACAACAATGGCTTAATAGTGATACTCAAAGAGGCCTAATCAAATACAGATCAAATAACCTTCAAGGACTTCATCATATTAAAATGGAGTTGAATGTGTCAAGAAAGACATGTTGCAGAATGGTTTTCCTGGAACTAGGCAAATATACCAGTTGTCCAAACTTCAGATCTCTAGTAAACAGTATCAACAACACAGCATCTTGCTGTCTTCTAATGATAGTAATTTACCTAAATTATAAATGGACTTCCTATCAATTTCTAATGAATAAAGTCATGGAAATCTAGGAGCAGAGTTAATGAAAAAGCCAAGAGATGCATATTACTATCATTATAGCAATTGACAGCATCTACCCAACCTTGATTGATCTTAAATAATACTAAAGAGGTTGCAGCCGGTTGGGATAAACCAGGCTGTAGGAAATTAAAAACACATCCCAGAAGAAGACAGTGGCACACCACTTCCACATTGTTTCTAAAAAACCTATACAGACATTGAATTTAATTTGAGGTAATTTTTTCCTACCTACATTAGGGTGTTACTGGAAAAAATAATCATGTTCCAATGCTGCCTACACATAATTTGCCCATCATTGCCCTCAAGTGGAAAACTCAAGTACGTGTGTCCACTGTTCATATTCTAACCATCTCCGTTATAATATGCTTATTTGGGAATCTTTGCCTTTTCATAATAAAGAAATGTTTATGGGTAATACTACTCTGTTTGTTGATGTAAGAAAAGTTAGCTGTGATGATAGGACTGATTTTTGAATGGACCTGAAATTTTAGAATTATGGATGTGGAATATGAGAATTACAGAATATGATACTTAACTAGAAAGTCATGAAGAACAATGCACTTCATACATCCAGATTAATATACATAATAAAACATCAACCTAACCTGCTGAGTGATAGAATCTAAATGTGCTACAGAGTTCAATTTTATCCTCCCACCTCCCTTCTTCTTTACTTTCTCTTTTACTACTTCGGATGTTGTGGGATCCCATCTCCCTGATGCATAAAATGTAATACTTTAATAACCCACATAGATTGATCACAGAAGAAATACTTGGCTGACTGAGGTTCACTTATCAAGGTGACCGAAACTGAAAAGTGAAAGGACTATATCCCAGATCTTTTACCAAATCAGGATGACAGGAAAGATTTGGTCTATATTTATTCGTTACAGGAAAGTAAAAGAGGGAAAATGCCCTATTTTTTCTGGTTAGGAAAAAAAATGTGTTTATAAAAATCAATTCATCCACAAATGTCCCAGGCTAATATTCATGGACTGTCTCCAGACAAATTGCTCCTTTTCAGACATTAAATGCATTCCTAAGACAGATCTTTTTTACATTGTTTCTTGTTGTTTTTAATGTTGTATGCCTCCTCAAGTCTACATGGAGTTGGGCAGTCTTGTACTTGACAAATAAATATACAAATAAATAAAACATGTAATTCTGTACTGCTTGCAAATTGCTTGGTGTTTCCCTGATGATAAATAATTTTAGTATGACAATTAGGATATGCGCTATCTAGCATTAAATGTTTAAATACAGGTTTAGGCAATGGTGTTAGAGAATGATGGTCAGATAACTTGCAACACGTATCCTGATCTGTCTCTAATGGAATCATGACTAGTACAAAATCACAGAAATAAGCTGCTTTAGAACAGAGAAGTAAAAAAAATAAAATATTATCTCAAAAGACATGACTGTTCACTTTTTAAAATTTACAAACAAAGCATCTGTCAATCAATCCTTCCAAATGGGAAACAATACTTTCATCCTACATTTTTACAAAGCCTGCCATTTTGCTAGGCCTGAATTGGTTCATAAATTTGGACAAGTTTAACCAGGAATTAAATAATACTAAGTATTATGTTATAATACTATAACATAGCATCAAAACAAAACAAAACAAAACAAAACAAAACAAACAAGCATAAGAACATATGGGATGAATCCTACATCCTGCAAATACAATAGTTATAGGACCATCTAGATACTTTCATCTGTCCAATATATGTGAGCAACTACTCTTCACATCAAGTCTGATCAACATATCTGTGTGCTTCACATACTCCTGGCTTGTAGGAAACCCAACAATTTAAATTTCTAAGTACCATAAGTACCAATGAGATCAGAAAGAGGTCTTTATACCAATCTCTGAAATTGATGTTCAGCTATTTGCAGAAATAAAGTAATGGTAAGCATCTCTCTTGGCAAACTTTGTAGATGTGTTCCCTGTAAAACTGACAATTCAGAGGAAAGAGCTCCTTCACCAAAGCAAAGCTGTTCTGCAGAAGGCTTATTTCTAGTTGCCATTATATGAAAGACCATCAGAAATGCTCCAAAGAAGCACAACTGGGCAAAATTTTATAAGTCTTTGAGCCTAATTAAATAGATTCATTCAATTAAGCAGTCAATTTATATGGTTTCCTATCTCAAATTCATAATGTTTGGCAGCTAAACACAAGTTAAAATGCCATAAAACACATAACAGTAAAAAAAAATCAACATACACATAATCAGCTTAATCATTGGTGCATTTGGGGGCAGGGATTGAGGCCTGATTTGGGGGAGCTAGGATAATTAAAAAAGCAAAGCTTTGGGTGCCGGTTTTACTGCTATATAAACACAGTTTATAACCATTACATTTTTTTATTACATCTTTAAGTTACTCTGAGATTTAATGATAGGTTGTGAGAGCAAATATTATTTTGCAACTATCAAGCAAGGGCAAAACACTTGGCAGAATGTTACATACACACACACACACCCCAGGACATTATCAGGAGTGGATGCTCATATTGAACTGGGGAGTTTGAATTTGTACTTTATACCTTCTCTCCAAATACCAGAAAAACATGGCCCTCTACAGCAAACTAAGAACTCTTCAAAATGACAAAATTTGTCTCATGACATGATGATGCAAGCTCTGAAACCTACTATATATACTTGCCAGAAGTATTATACAGGGGGTGGCATTTGCCTGATGACACATATTTTTCCACTGCCCCCTCTTGCAGCCTTGCAGAACAATATAGTATTGTCCCACTCATCACACAAGCTTAAACACACACGTTTTTTCCTTTCTATTGCATTCAAATTTAAAGAGAGGAACAAATATCTTGGAAAAATTATCCACGAAATCTGTAAGTAGAAAAATTGGATGGACAATATATCTGAATTTCTTCTGTTCTTTCTAACACTCTCTCAACAGCAAGACTCATTCTTATCTTATTAGCGATAGGTAGGACCTCCTACGGTGGACTGTGGTTTGTAACTACTAAATTTGTGAGTTAAATTTCCTGCTTAGCAAAGACTCCAAGCTTCACTGTCTTTTTCCTGTCTTTGCTCTCCCCTCCCTCCAAAGCTACCAAAAGTCTTATAGGAAAAGTCCCTTCTTGGCTTCTTTTCTTGAGATTTAATTAAAGCACAGGAAGTCAAGTATGCTTCAAACTGCTGGAAAGATGATCGCATGATGAAAAATGGGCCAGTCACATAACACTCAGCGATCCCTTCATACATTGAGATATGCCAATTACTGGATAACTGCACTCTCTACACTGGCAATACCTTAGGTTTGGTGGAGTGAAGTGACTTCAGGAAGAATAAGTTGCTCCTTCTGAAGAAATGTTGAAAGAATATTTTTCTGCGGAATGGTTTCAGTACTAAGCTGTTCTCAAGAAGAAGAGTTGATACCTTTGTTAAGGAGTGTGCAGAGCGAGCCCTGAGTTATCAGGGACATGCATGCAGAAACGGGGTATTTCAGCGTGGTAACCAGTGGATAGGAGTAATGATGCAGTCACAAACAGATTCGTTAAAGTGTATAAAGTAGTTTACTTTTAGATAAATAGCACAGTCCAATTAAACAGTCCAGGTCATACACGTTCAGTCAGTCAATATCAAGAAGTACAATAATCTTCTTACCAGCCTGTCTTTGTCTTAAACATCAAACAAAGATATTACAGCTTACAAACACTTCAATACTATCAGAGAATAACAGAGCTTCACACAGAGCTCACTATCAGACACAAAGTCAATTACGAATGAATCAGCAGAGAGCACCAGAGCACTTTCAAACTACGATCTCTACTCCCTCTTATGGCAATCTTGAAACACCACATCCAATCAGAGTACAGCAATACATTTAAAGTTATAGTACTTGAATATATACAAACATAGATTGGCGGCTTGTTTATATATTAACAACCCAACCATTTGGACATAGTCCTAACAACCTTGATATTCTTAGGATGGTAGAAATCAATGAACTGTTGCAAATACCATTGCTCAGTATAGGCCAAATATATTCCCAGATTATGTAAGCATTGGTCACTGCTTATTGCTCAGAAATACAGTAACTTAATTCCAACCATTTATCCTCTTGCTTCCACTTTTATCTATTCACTCTTTCTTGTGTTGTTTCTAGTTTTATTTATTATCCTTACTATAGCAAATTCTCATTGCTCCAATCTGACATGTTTACTTTAACTTTAGCTCAACATTTAATAATTGCCCATATTAAAAATATAAGACAGAGAAACCTAAGATTTTTTTTTAAAAAAAGTCTTACACATCAAAAATGCATCCAAGAAAATCAGGGGCTTGAATTCAGATTTGTTTCTTGCTTTAATTTGCAAGAACCTGAAATCAAATGCATATCATTCGGATGCAGAACTGAAAACGTTCCTTCTCTGTATACAAGTTTTCATCAACATGGCAAAGTTGGGAACAACACAATGTCATCTCTTGCTGGCTTTGAGAATAGTCAAGGCACTTATTTGACCTGCATTTTCTGGCAATAAGCCAGATATATTTCAAACATTTGATGCAGTAATTTCTACTTTACAAAAGCATATGGTTAGAATGGATTGTTTATTCTTTTAAAACGCTACAAACTTCCTCTTTTTAGGGGAAATATGCCCTCTTCCATCAAACTACAGCATATGGCTTTGCTTGCTGCCTTGAGTAAGATACAGCTGTTCACTATGCTGCCATACTATAGAGCCCAAGTTTCTCTAAGCAAAGGCACATTGTTAGAAGTAAAATAATTAATGCACCATTCTAAGGTTGAGGCATCATTCAGAAAGAGGAGAGCAGAGGGAGAGATCTGTATAAGGTTGTAACCAGAGGTGGGTTCCTACTGGTTCTAACTGGTTCTTTAGAACCGTTAGTATTCTGTGATGATGTCACAGAGCCGGTTCTGTCGGTGTCTCCGTGGGTGCCGCCATCTTGGATTTTGCTTCTGTGCATGCGCAGAAGCTAATTTTTGCTTTGCGCATGCGCAGACACTACTTTTTGATTGCTGCGGGCGTGCGCGCACGCATGGCGCAACCCCTGAGTGAACCAGCAGCAAAAAGATCCAGAACACACCCATGGTTGTAACAATGCGATGTAGTCATATGCACACCATACAGGTAGTCCTCGACTTAAAGCAGTTCATTAAGTGACCATTCAAAGTTACAATGGCACTGAAAAAAGTGATTTATGTCCATTTTTACACTGATGACCGTTGCAGCACTCCCATGGTCACATGATCAAAATTCAGGTGCTTGGCAACTGATTCATATGTGTGACCGTTGCAGTGTCCTGGAGTCATGAGATCACCTTTTGTGATTTTCTGACAAACAAAATCAATGGGGATGCCAGATTCACTTAACTACCGTGTTGGTAATTTAACAACTGTGACAAGAAAGGTCATAAAATGGGACAAAACTCACTTAACAAATGTCTCATGTAGGAACAGAAATATTGGGCTCAATTGTGGTCGTAAGTCAAGGACTACCTGTATGCCATAATTATATTCCAAGCATATATTGTAGTGCCTAGAATCATGAAAGACAAGTTTTTGTTTAGTACTACATTTCTACATACATTCTACATACAGTGAAACTTTAGTCATGTTAGAGCTCAACAAATTCTGCATATCATGGACCAAACTCTGCTGCAATTTATGTTATTTGCATGATTACATTATGCAAATTATACAAAATACACCATTTTTTGAATTTATTGTTTGCATAACAATGTCACCATAAAAATAAGACAAATAACATAATTTGTAATAGCATAATAATTCATTCTTTGACTTAATCAACCTAGTTAATCCATTAAAACAAGGGTTAAGAGAGTCAATTTGATATAGTGGCCAAGATGCTAAGCTAGAAACCAGCTGATCCCTTAGCATGCAAGCTGTCTGGGTGGCTGGTCCAATGACTGTCTTTCAGGCCAACCCACCCCACAAAGTTGGTGTTGCAAAGAAAATAAGAGGATAGAGTATTATGTTTGTAAATCATCTTGAACTGATAGAAAGGTGGGATAAAAATCTAATAAATAAATAAATCCTTCATACATGTGTAGATACATAATGCCCATCACTGCTATTTCTTTTTGAGATAAGTAATATTATGTGAAGTATTGAAAAGGAATAAGAAATAAAGATAAGAAAAAGAAAGATAAATCTACTTTATATTAGAACCATTCAATATGCTTTATCATATATTTCTATCCTTTAAACAACCTTACTTCTAACTCATCTACACACAGCTTCATTCATTGCGGTTTTTCTTTAAATTATCACTATTTTGTTTGTAGAGCTCTCATCAGCCACATCAACTCACTCTTGACTAATTTAATCTTCCTTTGTGTATTTGATTTGCAATGCCTTCCTCATTCATTCTCCCTATGCGATCTAACTACGTCAATGTACTTTTTTTCTACAATAGTCATTTTTATATTTGGTCCCCAATCACTCATCCTCCTTAAAGTACTGTACACACGCTTCTTCAGTAACCTATTCACATTGTATTTAACATACAGTGTTTCTCTGTAATTTCTTCATGCATTTTTCCATCATTAATAAACATTCTTCCGAAGAACCTATGGCACTGCTTTAATTTTTCGCTCTTGCAATCAGTCATTCCACTTTCTCTATCAAACCCAAGTTGAACTATGACACATTCATTTTCCATATTCTATTTGATATATGTGCAATGTGCAAATCACTGAGATTGTCATCTGACAACATGGCATTATGTGCATACAAATGTACACACAATCATGTCACCAACCAACACATCTCTAATTACACAATAAGTATTCTATACATATTGATCCACATATAATTAAACAGCCAAGAGGGCATCACACATCCTTATCTTACTCTTTGCTCAATATTGAATCATTTTGTTAAGCATTCCATGTTTTCTTATTCTCCTTTAGCTTCATCATACATTGCTTTTACTGCATTCAGCAGCCAATCTTCAGCTGTATATGTATACAAAACAGTCCATAACAGAAGCAAATTTACGTTTTCGTAAACATTCACTAAATCAGTGAATATATATCTTAGTGAACTGCTCAAGAGCAAAAACCTGGGTTGTACATCCCTGCCCATCAACAGTTCCCAGATTTTGGTGATTATCACCTCTTATATCCTTTCAGTCAAAATTCAATCGAACACGTTCCCAGCACACTTACCAAATTAACAAATCTGTGGTTTTTGCGTTCACTTGTTTTCATTCTTTGAAATTTAATAAATAAATAAATAAATTCTTGTTGCCTTTCTCTTTGTATAGAGAAACAAAAATGGCATTTTTCAACACCAAGTAGAGACGTAGCCTTCACGTGCTTGTTAAATGAGTTGCTCAGGTTCAAGACCCGAGCACCACACAACGAGGGGAGCTCCTGTTACTTGCCCCAGCTCTTGCCCAATTACCAGTTTGAAAGCATGAAAATAAGAGTAGATAAATAGGAACCACTTCGGTGGAAAGGTAACAGCATTCTGTGCACCTTTGGTATATAGCCATGCTGGCCTCATGACCACGGAAGTGTCTTTGGACAACACTGGTTCCCTCGGCTAAGAAACAGAGATGAATAGCGCCTGATAGAGTTGGACATGACTAGTCAGGGAAACCTTTATGTTTACTTTTACAGTTATTCCATAAGTAAATTCCATTAATAATTTTAGCATTTGTTAAGTTACCCATATATACGAGGGTGAGTCAAAACGTAATGCCATTTTCTTTAGGACAGGTATAATTACCAACACAGGAACATGTAGCATACATCAAAATGAAGCTGGTCCTCTGTGGATCACATCCCTACTTCTCAACATAGTCACCGTTTCTCTCAATAGCAATGTTCCACCTTCGAATGAGAGCATGTATCCCTGTCTCGTAAAATTTTGTTGACTGTTCTTTGAGCCACTTCTTCACTGCAGTTTTCACTTCCTCGTCACTGGAATAATAATCCTCCATACTCACCAGATTTAGCGCCTTCAGACTATCATCTCTTCGGCCCCATGAAAGAGGGTTTGAGAGGCAAACATTATTCCAGTGGCTCAAAGAACAGTCAACAAAATTTTACGAAACAGGGATACAAGCTCTCATTTGAAGGTGGAACATTGCTATTGAGAGAAACGGTGACTATGTTGAGAAGTAGGGATGTGATCCACAGAGGACCAGCTTCATTTTGATGTATGCTACTTGTTCCTGTGTTGGTAATTATACCTGTCCTAAAGAAAATGGCATTAAGTTTTGACTCACCCTCATACTTCTACCCTCATAATCTTTCACTACTTAATGGTCCAATATTTTTTAAGCATTAACTTACATGGCATATGTTTCAATTCTTCTCTGTGACATATCAATATATTCCCGTATCAGTCTTTAAACTGCTCCCTCCATTTCATCATTTCAGTTTCATCACAGATCATTTAATAATGTTTATTTTTAATTTCATTCACTCTGATGGAAGTTTCTTGCTTTGCCCACTTCACCATCTCCCCTTTCTTTCAATTTTCATCAGATTTCCTCTGCATTTTCTCCAACTTTTAATTTTAACCATTCCTTGCTCTCTTAACTACATTTTATGTGACTATGCATCTTTTTTCTGTCCCCATTTTACAGCTATCATTTTCTTATATGCACTTTTTCATACTTCCTATTATTCTCTATGGCACTCTATAATGTAATCCTTTTCACTTTATTCCAAGCAGCTTTCATTTCTTTTCCCCTTATGTATACTTCTTATTCATTCTCCTAAATAACAGTATGATAATACTCTCAGTCTCTACTGTAAATAATCAGATCAGTCATACATTTTTCCTTTGCTATGTGTATATCTGAATAGATTAATGTTTAAACCACTTGTTCTAAAACAAGCAGACTTTTTTCTAAGTGTACTCATCACTCACCATTTGCATTCATTGTCGGCCCTCCAATAGCCCAATTACTTTTTTGTATTCTCTTGTCTTATTTTCACCCATCCATTCACATAACGTATCAGAATATATTTCTCTTCTCTGCATTACATTTATTCTAGACATTATGCTTTTTGTCTTGCCCCTCTATTATAATTATTAACTGGAGTATAATATACAACTATCACCAGCCTATGCGTTCCCAAATTTATATCCACATACAACAATCTAGATTAAACCAATTCATGGTTTCTGATATTCATTTTCGACTTTTCACTCATAAGCAAACCTACATCTAAAATCTTTAGTACCTTGCATTTATATTCCACTTCACAAGATCAAATTTTGCGAAGCTTCTTCTCCGGTAACATTGTACTACAAACCAGGGCATACAAAACCTTTGCCAGACCAATTCTCGAATACAGCTCATCTGCCTGGAATCCACACTGTATAATGGACATTAATACAACTGAGCAAGTCCAGAGGTATTTCACGAGAAGAGTACTCCACTCCTCTGCTCGCAATAGAATACCTTATGCCACCAAGCTTGAAATTTTGGACCTGGACAACCTAGAACTACACCACCTACAGTCTGACCTAAGCTCAGTACACAAAATTGTCTGCTTCAACGTCCTACCCATTAAGTGGTTCAGCGACTTCAGCAACAGAGTGATCAATGCCTGGAATACACTACCTGACTCTGTTGTTACATCCTCAAATCCCCAAAACTTTAACCTAAAACTGTCTAACGTGGACCTCACCCCATTCCTAAGAGGTCTGTAAGGGGGCGTGCATAAGTGCACCAGCGTGCCTACCGTCCCTGTCCTACTGTTCCCATTATTCATACTCATTTCCTATGCATATACTTTACCTGTTATGCTTATATGTTATGTTCATACTTATAATTGTTTTCTCATACATGCTTGACAGACTAAATAAATAAATAGAAATAAATAGAAATAAACAACTGCCATTCAAATCTGCTATATCCTTTCCATTTACTCTTAGTCAAAAGTGCACAACATAAATCCGGTCTCCATGGCTTTTTCCAAATTATTAATGAATATGTTAAATATATTTGTATTCATGACAAATAGGCTGGTTTCTATAATCTACCCTTCACATCTAATATGTCTCTGGTTCCTCATGGTCTCCTTATATGTAAAAGGAAGCAGATCATCTCTTTGCTTTCTTGTCTTCCTTTTTTAATTTAATTTTAAATATGATGAAACACAAAGGGAAATATATGAAATGGATTATATAGTAATAGAAAAAAAAACCTAAATATGTCATAATAATTATATGAGCTAAAGGTACTAAAAAGCCAGATTAACAAAAAGAAAATTCCATATAATTATAAATATGTATATGGAATTAATTCAGTCATTAAGCTTATCATTAAATCTGAACCCCAAGGCAGTGCACTGTCCTGCCATCTCATTTGTAGAACACAAAGACTTCAAAAATGGATAACTCGTATCCTGATTCCATTCTTTAAAATTAGGATAGTGATTTTCTTTCCACGTACATAGAATCAACTTCTTTGCCCTTCTTTGTAAACAGGGCAAAGTTCTTCATAAAATGACTAATTATTTGTTTTAAGAATAAAGCATCCTTCAGACCTTAAATATATTTCTTTTCAAAATTGTATTAGTGCTGTATATGCATTGAAACCAAAACAAATCTGTAGCAAAAATAAGATCAAATCACGTGAGTTAAAAATGTTCAAATTCTTACATCACCAACATAAGAATTCTAATGTCTATCTTTTGTAAAGTATTCTTTGAGGGATCTAATATACTTAAAATACTATTTTTGATGAACAAATTTTAGTGTTAAATCTTAGAAATGTTTTAAATGACATTTTTAATGCCTGGTTCCACTGTTTTTTCCAAAATTGATATTCAATTTCTTTCTTCCACAGATCAAATATAAAATTAACATCTTAATACCTTATAAAATTAAATTATTAGTTTCTGTTCAAGTGCAATATATTTTGTATGTATATTTGTGTGTGTGTGTATGTTTAAAACCCAAAATGTAATAATCTCTCAAAATCTTTAAAATAAGAATTAAAAATCAACTTATTTGAAGTATTAATTCCCCAGTTAGCCCTAGCACTTCAGTGGAACATCTTCGTTGCTATTTTCAAATTTGAGTTATATCACTGCATCAACTTCTCATGTGATTCAGGATCAAACATCATCTATTAACTTCCAAATATGCATAGCAACTTTCAAAACAGGAAACAGGCTGTATATTTGCAGCCTATAACTTGCCAAGATTTTAAAGGTGTTTACATATTTGCTCTCCAAATAGGACTACAGAAAAATGTAATTGCAATGTTTCATTTGAAAAAAAAAGAGATGTTAAAATAAAAGTCCAATGATAGAGCTGATAGTCTAGTTCAGGGTGTCAAACTCAAGGCCTGGGGCCCAGTTGCGACCCGCAGGGTGCTTAGATCTGGCCCACAGGGTCGCAGAAGGACCACGCAGAAACAATAGCCAGCGGTGCCTCTGCCAGCAAAAATGGAGCTTGCGAGGTCCACGGGCGGCCCTCCCGAGCTCCGTTTTCATTGGCAGAGGGTTGTAGGAGGCTGTCTCAGGCGAAAATGGAGCTCCGGAGCCCATTTTCGCTAGCAGAGTGCTCTGGCCACCACCAGCACCCCCAACACGAGTGACATTGAGCTGGCCTTGCCCCCTGGCCACACACCCCACCTCCCCGAGGTCAAACACAACCCTGATGCAGCCCTCAATGAAATTGAGTTTGACACCCCTGGTCTAGTTGGTTAAACCCATCATTCTCATAAGGTAAGCACAATCTAGCCAGTGATATTCTAGGGGAAAGTTTCTCAACTGGGATTCCCAAGATTTATTTTTTAAAAAGCAAAGACTGAACAAAACACCTCCAATCTCCAACATTGGGATGGCCCACTGTAGTGTCCACAAGTAGTGGAGGGAGGAGCAGCAGGTGATGGAAAGTCCTTGAGAGATACACCGCTCCAGTGTCTCCTGCAGGGGCTCTCCTTGCCTTTCTGCAGGCCCAGCAGCCTGGATCAGGGCTTCATCTCAGAGGCAGCACAGGAGATCCTGAGCAAGATTGATCTAGGCACCAGTGGCAGAAAAGCCATCCACAGAGATTAGTGGAGAGGAGAAATGGGAATGGAAAAAGTTTACTTCTTTAGTTTTAGTTTAAGAACACTATTAAAGCATATACACAGGCCTACCCATGAAATTCATGTAATAATTTTTTAACTCCTGACCTATATTTGAGTTGGAATGTGCAGGAGTTCTCGGAGGCCTGAAAAATATTTCAAGGGTTTCATCAGGCTCAGAAGGTTGAGGAAAGCTGTCCTAGTGGCTTCAACCTGCCATAAACATTTTCTCATTAACTTATCTGTGTGAAATATCTAAATTCTTCCTTCTAATATAGGAACTGGATCCTCCCTTCTGAATCTGGCCTAGCTGTGTGTTATATTTTAAAGGGTATAGCCTCATATTTGAAGGTACTCTGTATTAGAAGGGCATTCTAATACAAATGAAAGGGGAAAATATTGGGAAAGAAAGGAGGAGCATTGAAATTGCTCGTGAATGCTTTAACATCTGGACAACATTCTGAGCAGGCTCAACTCAGTTATCTGGTCACTGTCTTCCACCATTATGGTGAAATGTATTTAAGTCACTGACATGATTTCTAAAATTGCCCCAATGTGAATAAATTAGCATTTGCAAATATGACACAAATTAGCGCGCACACACACACACACACAAATGCTATAATTTGTATTGGAACCTGCCTCTTAATCTGCATTGCATACATTATTGCCTGCTATTTAACATGCTACTGATTTGCACAAATACTTTAAGTAGCTGGTTACCTACTGAAAGAGCATTTACCTTTTACATAATGACCAAATACCTTACACTTTGTTCATTTTTAAATTAGTAAAGAATAGTCTATTACCGTATAAGATAAATGATGCTTAATACAAATTGAGAAGTTCCCTGCATAGATTTTCAGATGAGCTAATCCATGTTTTCTTCCATTTTCCTTGGGTCTAGGAAGCTTATTTGTTATTTTTAAATGCATTTTCTGTTTTAGTTCATACACTTAAGAGATTTGCCTAGCTATTTAGAAATTATTGTGTGGTTCAATACTGTTTAGAAACTACTGGCTTCATTTCTCTTATAAAAAATATACATCTGTTTATTCAACACTAAATGGAAACCAGAAAAGGACAGTTTCATCATAGAAGGGAAGATATATTGGTCAAGAATAACCCTCAGATTAGGAAGACCTGAAAGGTTCACAACTAAGAATAATAAGTAAGAATACCAAAAACCATATTGCCATCACATGTTTCAAACAGGTTCTATTTATCCTCTCGACAGATTCAACAAGGTAGTATTTGCTAAAGAATATCATTTGAAACAACCCCCCAAAAAGGAGGTCTGTAGCCTTTTGTCATCTGTCACCTTATCAGTTACGATGTTCATTGATTTTTGTGAACTTAAGTGGATTTTTTTTCTAGATTCTAATCCTGTCCATTTTTAAGGTAGATATTTAACAACCAGAAAATTTAAGAAGGCCAAATTTTTGCCACATACCAATTACATAATTTGGAGATATTTTTCATTACTCCAAACTCAGCTTCTATTTTCAAAATCCCTGTTAAAATATTGATAAAAATAATTAAAACATTACTTGAAGTGCAATAGATCAAATCGCTTTAGGCCCAAATCAAATTTATATATATGCAGGTGAATTTGGCTGGTTTTTGGTTTATTTGTGGGCTTTGTCTTTTTGTGCAAAAAATATAGAAAGAGAGAGAGTAATAAAACATCTGTTTGCCATTTTCCAGTAAAGCATTCTGACTATCAAAACAGGTAATTTGACAAGCAATTATTAATTAATTAAACAATTAACCAAAACAATTTTAATATTAGTTTTATATTTCACTAAAGGTATTTGTAAACTAACTTAATCTACATAAGTACAGAAGAAAATTCCAATTACTTTTGTCTAAGTAAATATCCATAAATTACAGGTCTGGAGGTTTATATATTTTTTAATTCAAAGAACTTTTCTAAATAAATTATTCATTTCTCTCCCTTCTCCAAGTAATTGATGAAATCCATAGCCTTTTCTTTTATAACAGCCTGCATTGCAGAACAAAAAATGTTGGGCCAAATGTATAGATTGATAAATTGTTCCATCCTTAATAGCATTTCAAATGTTACTCACTGTGGATAAAGTAGAAATGAATTCTGCTTGCTGGAATCCAGTTTCAAAATTTTGTTCCAAAAAACTGTTGAGTCTTTCTTCATCCTCCTAGAGATAAAATTTCAATTTGAGAGCCCAGTTTCAGCAGCAAATAGTCCTTCTCCATTTTGTATTTTTTAATTCTGTGCAGCACAGTTAAAATGAGTCCCAGAATCTGCTACTTATTTCTAGATTTGGATTGGTCAAATGGAGGTTAACTTTCAGCTATGACCTTGCTCTTGATTTTCTTTTCAGATCTTAGAAGGCCAATCTTGTTTGCGTTGTTGATATGTAAGCAATTTCAAATGACCTAAATTTTTAAAAAAATCATTTCTGTAGGAGAAGCAAAGTTGTCCAAGATGTATAAGGGCCCGAGGGTTCAACAAAGCTGCATTTTGGATACTTAATGAAGTCCTTTGAAAGAGCTAGAAGCCCAGGAGACCAGACATCTATGGAGATTCTCAGTTCATCCAGGTCATGGTTATCCCAAAGGTGCTTTTTCAAGAGGCAACTGTACTTTCTGGTTTTTCTTTGAAGATGTTTCACTTCTCATCCAAGAAGCTTCTTCAGCTCTGGCTGGATGCTGGGGAATGGAAGGATTTATACGCCTTGTAGACAGCTGGTCATTTGCGTTCTTTTAGAGAGTCATTGAGACCACCTGGAGGTTTATCTGTGTTGTCAGGATCACCATTGCAAAGGGATGTGGAGCCTTCTTGGAACTGTTGAGACCAGGAGACCAGACCCAATTATTGTGATTCTTTGTTTTGGGTGGCCACGATTTGATCATGATGAAATGTTCACCTCTAAAGTCAAAATGGCCCTGTAGACCCAAGAATAAAAATTGAAGCTCAGCTGGAGCTTCCTTCCTTCCTTCCTTCCAAAGGCCCGGCGTTGCTATCCATATGGATGTAGTTCTCTTGACCAATGAGGAGTGGACATGGCCCAGTCCGCAGCCCATTTGCCAGATGAACAGTTCTTAGTCCACTCAATGCATTCATTACCAGATGCAGCATTACTTTCAGGTAGCTAAGAATGAGGCGGCAATTAATCAGCATTCTTAATCAGGCTTTCCAGGCTTTCCCTCTTCTCACCACCAACTCCTTTTCATTGTCTATAGCTCATCTGGCTGCTCAGCGAGTGGTGGTGGCTGTTGCTTCTGCTGCTTCTGCTGCATTTGCTGCTGCCACCATCTCTACTGCACTCTGATGTCATCCATTTCTTGAGCTGTGTGCTCTGAAGCGAGTGAGACAGAGTATAGGATCTCTGGTAATTGCATCCTTCGTCTTTTTGCTACACCTTCAGCCATAGGATGAACAGAGCTCTGAATGAAAACAGCTTCTGGTCTTATTGAGAAAGTCCTCGAAGCAAGTGGCTGTGCTTAAAATTCCACGCATGTGTGTCTGGGATGCAGCCCTGACAGTTGGTGAATGATGGCAATGGTGATCGCCAGCATATCAGAGGAAGTTTCTGGTGCAGGATTTGTGTGATGTTTTCAGAAAGCACCCGCACCTGTCTGTTTCTATGCCACTGCTTCTTCCCATTGCCTTCACATCAGGCCTTTCGATATCTGATACAGAGGGGCTTGTCTGATAGGTTGAAACGAAGAATGACCTTTTTCTCCTCTCCTCCCCCCTGCCTTTCCCCAGATTTCTCTACAGATGACCTTCACTGCAGCTCAAAATATGGCTTTATATATTTTGGCTTTTCTGTGTTGCAAAACAAGATTTCAGCTGAGATGCAAAGAACGCGTGGGAGAGAATTGCATGCACAGTCTGAGTTTAGCTTGCTGTTTTGCTCACAAAATATCTTACTGCCAAAGAAACAAGCCACTTGCTGAACAGATGATAGCAATAACATCTGCCAGTTCTTAACCATTGTAAATAATCCGCTCCCTGGAACTGTGTCTGGACCCTCCCCCTTAACATGCAAATTAGTATTTGCATTATAAACAAACAGCCTGCCATGTATCTTTCAAGGTCAGTCTCCCAGAGGAGGTATATTGTATCAATTTTGTTTAATTTACTGATTTGCTTATATATAATTTTTTCTGAATATTAACCATTTTACTATTATATGAGTATTCATAAAAGTACTAAAGTTTGAAGTACTAAAATATGCAGACTGTATAAGATTTTGACTGGATCACTCCAAGAATCCAATCGACTCTAGTGTCATATTTCCTATAGTGACTTAATTACATGTACTGAATATGAAACAGGTAGCAATTGATGGGAATGGCCCACTCCCATTTACATTCCTTGGCTACTGGAATTTATGGACATGCTCCCTCTGCTTTTAGCCATCATGATTAGTAGTTATTGCTAGCCTTCGCCTATAATTTGATAGTCAACTTAATCAGAGGTGGAATTCACATAATTTCCCTACCGGTTCGCCCAGCACTGGAAATGTGAACGCGTGTGCACTTTCCGCGCATGCGCGCAGCCTTCCCTGCATGCACTTTGCTCGCGCGCATGGCTTGCACACATGCACACGGCAGGGGTGGGTTCCAGTTACCTTTGCTACCGGTTCGCATCGTGATGTTTCGCGCGTATCCGCTTCCGCGATTATACTTCTGCGCATGCTCAGAAGGACGTTTCAGCCCAAAATACAGCTAAGGAGCTGCTCAGCTGTGCTTTGGACGAAGAAATAAAGGTCGGTATTAACCCGGGGGCAGGCGGGAGGGCTTTTTTTCAAAGCAGAGGACAAGGAGAAGCCATCCAAATCCGAAAAAATCGCCGGAAATGCCAAAAAAAAGATGGCGGTGCCCAGGACTGGCACAGACAGGATTACATCACCAGCTGGCCTCTACTTGTGCACACGTACTGGTCCGCACCAGTAGGAACCCAGTCCTGGTGCACGGCTTGAAAACGTGGCTAAATAGGACGGTATAGCGCTGGGGCGGGTGAACAGCCACCCACAGGTCGCTACTACTGGTTCGCCCGAACTGGTCCGAACCGGCTGAATACCACCTCTGAACTTAATGGTAGAACAGGAAGTTAAATCTTTAATATTTGGATCTAAATCAAGTATGCATAATACTGACCTTGTATTGTATTTTTGGAGCTTTGGGGCACAAGTACCATTATTTTCCACATTCTTGGACATTCTAATATGGGCAGGGAAGAGGGGATGAATAAATTATTGAAGTTCAGTGACTCCATTGAGCTCATCTCCATTTGACGATGTCCATTTAATCATAGTGGGCCAATCCGAGACAACCAAATCCCAATGTTATGAGAACAGGATGTGATTTTTTTTTGTATTATTTGTTTCATATGGCTGTGCTCATTCGCAATCAACAACAGTCTCTTGTGTACAGTTCCTGCCTGGTGAAACTTGCTATCAATTATTTTGGCTTGCTGTGTTAATTTTACTGAGTATGATTTATGCCACTTTCCTCTGTAATTCTAAATCAACTTTAGGCTTTTATCTGTGTGATCACAGGATAGTCCTAAATAAATAATTTGAGCACTCAGATTCTTTTGTGCCTTCGTTTATGTATGTCTTTAACCACCAGCTATCAGCTTCACCACATTTTTTAAAGAGGAGCATAAGCACTCTTTTCCTTTTCTCACTCTGTCTCGACCCACCTGTAGAGATCTCTCACTGAAGCAAGTGCTACTGCCCCAAATTCACCAAGTTCTTTGCAAAACAACCAAGTTGTAGACACCTCTGCTCAAACCATAAGGCTGTATAAGCATGTTTTTTTCTGTCACTGCCTCTCTCCTTTTATATTTGAATAGCTGCTTCTTTAGAAGTCTAAAAAAGGTTGAATTCAATGTTTTTCCTTCTAATAATGTAAATATTTCTAAGGGAAAGGGAAGAAGAGCAACGAATCCCAGGGCAGGGGTGGTTTCCTCCCAGTTCAGACCAGATCGCCCAAACCGTTAGCGACCCACTGGTGATGTAATTTTGGCATCACGGATCTGGTTCTGTTTGTGCTGATCCATGCTCGCCGCCATCTTTTTTTCTGAACTTTCGGCTGATTTTTCTGTGTTTGCATGGCTTCACAGCATTCTGTGCTTTGAAAAAAACCCTCCCGCCTGCCCCCAGGTTAATACTGACCTTTATTTCTTTTACCGAAGCACAGCTGATGAGCTCCTCGGCTGTGTTTTGGGCTGAATCCACCTTCTGAGCATGCTCGGAAGGGAAATCGCGTGAGGTGATGCAAAACATCACGACACAAATTGGTGGTGAAGGTAAGTGAAACCCACCCCTGTCCCAGGGCTATCATTGTGATTGTGTGGTTCTGATTTGTCAACAGTATTATACTCTGTTTTAGTTCAAACTCGGGAGTAAGAATTGTATGAAGCTTACATTTAATTGTGATTGGAGTGGTTTATAAACTGCAACAGGAAGGAGGGAGGGAGGGAAAGAATTTAAATGAAATTTGATAGGCTGGGTCCTGTCATTAAATTTCAGGTTTCCTTAGCATTTATTTCCACTCTGCTGAAAAATTAAATCAAGAATATCCTATTATGATTTTGCCTTGATAGACAATAAGCATAGGTCCAATTGACCTGGACTCACCATTAGATAACTAAGATGATCCATTTAAAAAGTTCTAAGTTGGGTTCTCAAATCTAATCTTGTGATCTATGCACACTTACATTGACTGTTGAACGATCACACACAACCATTGAGCTTTGAAAGGAAGATGAAGCTATTTTAACACTTTCCTCTGTTTTTGTGGTTATCATCTTCTAGTTGATAAATCCAGCGTGGCACAAATCATTGCTTTTATGACATCTTTGTTTAATTTGTGACAGTGTGAAAGATGAATAGCTACTTCCAGGATCTGAGATCGTTTAATCGTGGTAGAAATAAAATATATCCTGTTCTACATACTATTTTTATATTATTTTCCAAACTCAACTATCCTTTGTAATGTCAGCAATTTTGGAATCAAAGTTCAGTTTCCTATCTGAAATATAAAATAACCAAGGTGAGGTAAATTCATGATTTGATGTCTTGGTTTCTACATTTTTATACAAAGCAGCTAATGGATCACAGCTTGAAGGAGTACTACAATTAGCCATTTTCCTCCATGTCATTCCCTAAATGCAGATTTATCCATTAACAAATTCTGCATGATCCAGTTACTTCAACAGTGGTCTGAGAGAAAATTAAATTTTTATTCAGCCACTCTTTCAGAGACAGAAAAGAAATTTCTAGGAGTTATTCAAGGGGGGAAACGAAATCATTAGAAACTCTTGCAGCAGTTGATTCCAGTGACATATTAAAAAACTTATTTTAAATACTAGTTAAAGTTTTCTTCCTCTTTTTAGGTATTGGCTGAAAGCTGCCATTCATTCTGCAACAATGATCCATATCATTTCAGAACACTTGGTGGAGTAGGGAGGTGTCAAAAAGTCAAAATGTTGGGAATGATTAAATAAAGTCCTAGCTTTTTTAATGTTCATGTAAAAATGGGTGAGTTTGTCCATATGGTCTTGAATTTTTTTGAGCCCTTCCCCACAGATACCCTGCTGTAGTGGAACAAGATTAACAACTGCCAATTCATTGATTTCATAGACTTTTGCACACACACACATACACACATTTGTTAAATGGAATCAATTCAGATTGACAACTCCCATTGCAACATCAGTTCTCAACATGCTCCTGAATTTGATGTTTCTTTTTCCTGAAAATTTAAAACATCAAACTACAGAGCATGTTGAGAAAGACATCATCATCAGTTTCAAACACTTCCTTTAAAATTTAATTAATGTATATCAATTTCCTTGGGAATTAGCTTGATCATTAGCAAGTATTTTCAGAACCAGTGTCTAATAAGGTTAAAGGCTATGAGAAGAGGGCTTTGAGGAAGGAAGGAAGGAAAGACAAGATAGACAATGAACCAAAGCTAAAAGAACACCTGAGGGATTTCTCTATTTAGGTCTGTAAAAGTTGTCCGGCTCTTCAAAGCACTTCGCTGATAGAAAACTGAGCTATTCCTTAAAAATTTAAAGGAAGGAAAGAGAGTAAGCTGCTGTAAAGGGCAAAGAACTGGCTGAAGTAGGTTTGTCTGCTGGAGAAAGGAAAGATCAGAGATATAAGCATCTATTGCCATGATGGCATATCACTTAGTTGGGACTTTTTAACTTGATTTAATAGTGTGACAGACGGAAGCTACTTATCTGCTCCCACCTCCATATATAAAGAGGACATCACTAGAGTGGTGTCAAAAGTGAAATACTCTCAAAAAAGCCTGATTAGGAGCCCACCCACCATATGGAAGACTACAGTTGATCCATTAAAAGATTACCAGAAAAAAAGGCCCCCAAACCCAGATTGACCAAGCAATGTTGGTTGGCCAATTTTTTTAAAAAATCTCAGGCTTGAAATACCATTTGAGGATTAGAAAGAATCAGTCTATTGCATAATATCAGCTAGACCAGCAGTTCCCAACTTGGGGGTCGCGACCCCTTTGGGTGTTGAACAACCATTTCCCAGGGGTCGCCCCGGCATCCTCAGCTCCCCCCCACTGCCACAAGCCTGGCCATATCGTGCCCCACAACTCGCCACCTGCCCCCGCGCCCCCACCGCACCCCACCCCGCCGCCATTTGGGTTCTTTTACCCCCTGCGCATGCGCAAAACATTCTGCGCATGCACAGAGAACCCAAATGGCAGCGTCATTTGAGAACCCAAATGGCAGTGTCCGGGCGAAGTCTCCAGATCCGGGCGAGGTCTCCGCTCGCTTCGCGGGTTGCCTCTGGGAGCTTTTCAAGCCCCATCACGAAAGTGGTGCATGACTTCGGCGGGGCCAGGACAGACGGCTGCCCGGAGAGAGCCATCCCCTTCGCCCCGAACGCTACAGGTAGATGGGAGAGACTCTGCAAAGGGGATGGCTCTCTCCGGGCAGCCGCCTGTCCCAGCCCCACCGAAGTCGTGCACGCCTTTCACGACGGTGCTCGAAAAGCTCCCAGAGGCAACATGCGAAGCGAGCGGAGACCTCACCCGGATTTAGAGACTTTGCCCGGACACCATCATTTGGGTTCTTTTACCCTCTGCGCATGCGCAGAACACAGAACACGCAGAACCCAAATGGCGGCGGTGGGGTGGGTCGCAATGGGGGCGCAGGGGCGGGGTGCGGGTCGCGGCATTAGGAAGGTTGGGAACCGCTGAGGTAGACCAATGATCTCAATTTATCATATGCAAATCAAGGATAGGAGTTAGCAGTAGTCTAGGCCGAACAAATTAAAGCTTTAAGCTGCAAAATATATTGAATTTGTTGATAATTATTGATCAACATATAAAGGAAAAAATGAACTATATCAAAACGTATGCAAATAAATGACTTTTAATAAGCTTTTTGGTTTTGGATTATAGGTCAAGTTCCTCAACAGAGAGATTGCTTGGAGTTGCAATAAAATAGATTGAGAACTCCTAAACTAGATTGATGCTTTCAAAGAAATCAGAATCAGCCACCTGCATGTGAATTTGATAAAATTATCCCATTAGTGTATGAAGACCTTAACTGAGGAAGATAGGTAAATAGAGTGAGTGTTCTCTCTGACATGTTAAGTTCTAAAGATTAATATTCAAATATGTGTGTATCTATGTGGACACATCCAGTGTTACCATTTAAAACAGTGTTCATGAATATAAATTATTTTGCAGGATCCAGTCTGGATCAGTCACTGGGATCAGAGGTATGGTCTTCCAAGCTTTCAAACTCATGCTGGAGCCCATCCTCAGGGAACCTGTCTCTGGCAGAGTGTATGCTTTGAGCTATACTCTGTGTGGTATTTATATGGCGCCTGGTTGTGTGTGGCTTTTTAATTGTTGATTGGAGTGTTCCTGGCCAGCTATTGTCATTGGCTGTTGTTTCCTTGTGCTGCCAAGCCCTCTCCTCCTCAGTACTTGTTAAGCTGGTGGTAAATCAGCACTCCTGTTGACTGACATTATTTTGTAAAATTGTAATCCAACATTTCAGTACTTCATTTGCAGATTTATCTTAAGTTTGAGGGACAGGAGGATAGCTCTGGGAAGTTTCATCATCCACCAGAATCTGTATAGAGACATGTGGCTATCTATAAACCTGTTTTTTTGCCAGCTATGTTGGCTGAGTGAGTTATTAAGTATGTTGCAATGCCTGCAGAATGCAAAACAAGATAAGGGAAAACACACAGGCATATATCTGTATGTGGGTAAAAACTGCTGTAGGTGTTCTTAAAAAATGCATACATCTTTCTTTCCCTAAAGAATGAAGGTAGAAGGATATGCCTTAAGGCTTTGCTCCTAGGCTTTAAATATCTGAGGTCTTTGAAGCATTAGCAGATGCCTTGTTAGCAAGATGTTTCTATACTACTAGTTTGGAAAGGGGGCATATTCTTCTAAGCAATGTTTTTTTAAATAAGATAAAGTTGATTAAGGTTGCTAGATACAATCTTCTCTTTCTTCTCTTAATACACGCAGTATTCTCTGCTAATAGTAAGAATTAAACCAGCCAATTTGGGTGCATTTGACAAGTATGCCGTAAGTACAAACAAAGCTCAGTTCCATGCATGCTTCTACTACATTATGCAAGATAGGATTTCTAAACTGAAAACTACCTTGGAACTGTGAACAGCATTGCTAGCGTCCACCAACCAGGAGATACATATAGAATACTTAAACAGTCAGAATGTAGTGAATGAAGCAAAAATTACTATATATAAGAATATGCTTCTGCCAATTTTGTGATATGGAAATGACAGTTGGATATATCTAGAAAAACATAAAAATAAGTTGAATGTAATCAGAGTGGAAGTATATGTGGTAATACATGAAAAGATAGGGTCATGAATGAATGTGAATTAAATACAAAAGTGAGAGATCTGAATGAAAAAAAATACATTAAGGTGGTTTGGTCATATACAGGGAATTAATGAGAATTGAATCACAACATAAATATATGAAGGAGAAGACTAACAAAATGGTAGTTGGATGAAATTGATTAATGGAGGTGTTAAACTTATAAAGTAATGTATGGATATGGCGGAAGTAAAGATGGTTTACGGGATTAAAAAAATCCATTCACCATAAGGTATGCTGAACAATATTGGTGCAAGTTGAACTGAATTAGAATTATTATCTTTTATTTCCTGTCCTTAACTTGTTTTACATACTGTTTTTATTATTATTTTTGCACTTTGTGCATTGTTTTTTCCCAAAAGTGAACAGCACAATCTCTTCAGCAAAGCTTTAATGTGTGAATAATACCATTTGAAATCACCTTAGAATAGAATCAGGTTATTCATCAGTAGTGGGTAGTAATAGTAGTTTGCTACCGGTTCGCGTGCGTGTGACGCTTCTGTGCATGCGCAGAAGCATCCTGGGCAGATGGGCGGAGCCTCCCGCTGCTACCGCTACCGGTTCTAAGAACTGGCCCGAACCAGGAGCAACCTACCGCTGTTACTCATGCTCTGGTTCCGGTGTTATTAGTCTTATGGAGCAAGTACCTGAGGTTTTTTTGAAGACTGTGTATGTCTCATTTCACATCCATGGGCAAAAGAGAATGTTGTTCAGATATTAAAACAGTTTTGTAGCTGCTTAGTCATTTTTTTTCTTATTTTTGAAGCAAAAATAATGAAGCTGTTTCTTCATGGACGTGGCTTAGGCATCCTTAGCAAGCTTTCAGGGGTCCATTGTTAAGTCATTTGTCTTCACTGAGTCTCTGTCTGTCTGTCTGTCTGTCTCCCTCCCTCCCTCCCTCCCTCTTCTTGCTGGACTGCCAGGAAAAGGACTCTCAATTAATGCTAAATTAATGAGAAATGCAGATATCTCTTCCTCCTTATAACGTTGAAATAAATAGAGCTTGCCCTGTGTATCTGAAGCTATTCTCTCCTTAAGCTTACTACTTTTTATATCTCTTCTAATCCAGAAATGTTAGAAATAAATTCTAAATACTTTAACGTATGTAAAGTACCTTGGGACTGGTCTATCCATCTGTATGTTTGTCCATCAGTAGGATAACTCTCAGGAAACGGAAGCTCAAGGCAACTTGCATTAATTTTACTATTTTATTTTACTTTTAATTTATTCCCTGCAATGATAGTTGTGTGTGGTAGATGGGGCCTAGAATTATCCAATGTATCTCTATAACTGATGGTACACTTAAATGTGGTTCTCCCAGTTTTTGTCTATCCCTTTAAGTTCATAATGGTTCTACCAGTTTGTCTAGCTAGGAGGAAACCTCTTCCCACCAGGCCATGTGGTAGCATTCTACTTGACTAAATTTTTAAACTACTGAACTAGAAAGGCATTTCTGGGTCCTTTTCTTACTATTTTTACTGAACAAACACAATATCCATACATAAGACTACCAGCAGTACAAATACAAAAATACAGGTAGTCCTCATTTACTGACCCTAATTGGAACCAACAACTCCATTGTTAAGCAACACAGTTGTAAAATGAAAAATCATATGAGCATGCCAAACTTACTATAGCACTTTGTCAGTTCTGGCTGTGGTTATTAAGTAAATCACAGCAAATAATTAACCAAGACATGGCTGCAACTTGCTACTTCCTGCTGGTTTCCCCATTGACTTTGCTTCTCAGAAGCCGACTGTGAAAGTCACAAATGGCAGTCATGTGACGAGGGCACACTAAAGCCATTGTAAAAGCTTATAGGTTGCCAAGCACCTGAATCATGATCATGTGACACTGGGGACGTTGTAATGGCTGCAGCTTTAAGGACTGGTATTCAATGCTGTTGTGACTTCATTGAATGAATGATCAGTAAGTGAGGGCTACCAGTAATCTAGAAGCAAAACAACCTAAGAAAATAACTAACTATGTATTTATACTTTGAAATTTAATCAATTGGTTGCGATTCTTGGTGATCCAACGGACATCAGTTTGCAAAAACTATCCATCAGTGATGGTTTTTTCAAAGTTTTCCAATCTTCTTGAGATCAATACTACCCCATGCCCATCAAGGCAGCTCATCCCACTATACAAATCTCTATTTCAGGGCTATAGTCACTATGGTCATAAATTTTTGAGCAGAGCAAGATAAAATACATTATTGTTTCAACTTCTTGTTAGCCTATTGATTTATTGATTTCAACAATTTGTAGGCTTTCTCTGCTCAATACATTTTAGGTGCCTTTAAGATATTTGCATTTAATTGACCTTGCCTGATTATGTAACTGGCAAGGGGGAAGAGTTAACACTAAGAAGCAGACTGACTTTAGCACTTTCACCTTCAAGGAGAAATTCTTTAAAATCTCCTTTGTTTCCAGCCATCAAAAAGGTACTATCAGCATATCTGAAGTTATGGACGCTTCTCCTGACCATTTTAATTCCAATTAAAATTTCTTCTAGTTCTTCTAGTTCAATATTTTGCATATAACTTAAATGAATTAGATGACTGAATGAAACTTTGATGTATCCCTAACTGAACAGAGTAAGTGCCTGTATTTTTACACTTTGTAATTGTCTCAGTTAGAACATGTCAAAATAGTATTTTAAAATGTGATATTCCTAAATCTCACTTTTTCTTTTTTTAAAAAAATATATGAATGAAGATATTCCTAGTTCTCTGTTAAAGAATAGAATAGAATTATTTATTGGTCAAGTGTGATTGGACACACAAGGAATTTGTCTTTGGTGTATATGCTCTCAGTGTACATAAAAAGACAAGATACATTCATCAAGAATCATAAGGTACAACACTTAATGATTGTCCTAGGGCAGTGATGGCAAACCTATGGCACGGGTGCCAGAGGTGGCACGCGGAGCCGTATCTGCCGGCATGCGAGCCGTTGCCCTAGCTTAGCTCCAACGTGCATGTGCATGCCGACCAGCTGATTTTCAGCTCACACGGAGGCTCTGGGAGGGTGTTTTTGGCTTCCAGAGGGCCTCCCTGGGGGTGGGAGAGGACATTTTCTCCCTCCCTAGGCTCCAGGGAAGCCTACTGGGTCCACCAGAAGTCGGGAAATGGGCCATTTCCAGCCTCCAGAGGGCCTCTGGGGGGGGGCGGGGGAGGCTGTTTTCGTCCTCCCCAGGCATTGAATTATGGGTGTGGGCACTCGCACGTGTGCGACAGCGCACGAGCACGCGTTTTCGGCACCCAAGGAAAAAAAGGTTCGCCATCACTGTCCTAGGGTATAAATAAGCAATCAGGAAACAATCAATATTAATATAAATCGTAAGGATACAAGCAACAAATTACAGTCCTGCAGTCATAAATGGGAGGAGATGGGTGATAGGAACGATGAGAAGACTAATAGTAATAGTAATAGTGAATAGTTTGACAGATAGTGAATAGTGAATAGTGAATTGTTTAGCAGAGTGATGGCATTCGGGGAAAAACTGTTCTTGTGTCTAGTTGTCTTGGTGTGCAGTGCTCTATAGCGTTGTTCTGAGGGTAGGAGTTGAAACAATTTATGTCCAGGATGCGAGGGGTCAGTAAATATTTTCACGGCCCTCTTTTTGACTCGTGCAGTATAGGTCCTCAATGGAAGGCAGGTTGGTAGCAATTGTTTTTCTGCAGTTCTAATTATCCTCTGAAGTCTGTGTCTGTCTTGTTGGGTTGCAGAACCAAACCAGACAGTTATAGAGGTGCAGATGACAGACTCAATAATTCCTCTGTAGACCAATTGCTATTGGGAGTGTTCAAAAACGAAATAATTTTTGGGAATAATATTTTTAGCATTTCCTATCTTTTGTAACAATGATAATGGAGTATATAGATGCTTTTTTAATTTCATTTTTATTTTGTAAAATAAAGATTCATAATTATTTTAATTATTGCCAGACTGTATTAATGATTCCTAAATATTTAAATCAAGAGGATAAATAATATATTCCAAGTATCATTTCCTTGAAGTTGCTCCTGTGAACATCCATGTTAATTAACGTGACATGATTTTTCACTAATTATTTATTGTCCTCAGTTTTATAGTATTTATCAAACTCTACTTGCAATTGTGGAATCTTTCTGTTTTGATTCTTAAGCATATGAACTATGAATAAATTAATTAAATAGTTGTCTGTAGCTATCTTAAAACCTGAATACTTTTGTTATTCCCTATATTTTGTCCAAATATTCCTGTAATCATAATATGGTAGCTGAAAAAATGTGTCTGTGTTAATCCCCCCCCCCAAAAAAAAAGCATCTAGGTATTGCTGGTAGACACCTGGCCTAGGTAAGTATAAAGAATACCAAGTAACCATCAGAAAAGGGTAGGAGTGTTAGCTGGAGATGACTGGTTTCATGGAGATAGCATTTACAGATGATTGTCTGAAATGTTAGCAAGCAATGGGATATGACTATAGAGTCAAATCCTAAAGGTGTTTTTTTCCCCTTTTATAAAGAGAATGTAAGTAAATTGGTTTATACACATTGTTTTTCTTCAAGCAGTTCAACATTTCATTTTATGCACAGGCTGAACTATAAGTCTCTATGAAAGTATAAAAATTTAAATGGATGGGTATTCATTTTAGATTTTAATTTGTTGAATGTTTCTCTGCACACTTTCGATCTCTTTGGTGAGACTCAGCAATTGCTGAACTCAATTAAAAAACAATGTTGCTTCCCAAATCTTCTGAAAAGCTCCAAATGAATGGCACAAAGGAGAAATGCAGAACACTCTGAATAATAGGATTAATGCAGCTAAGGCTTCTAATCACTCTTGAAAGAATAAGATTAGTTAAACCACAAAGCTTTTGAATCTTCAAACATCCCTGTTAAGAAAAAATATACCTGGATTTATTAGGTTTCAGCAATGGGATTGTGGATAATAGCAATGTGAATTCTTTTATCCCGGACTCTTTGTATCTGTTGATTATCTTGAAACACACACACACAAAGAACATCGGGCAAATTAAAATATGTATATTGCTGCATTGCATGTTCATTTATCTGTCTATGACCCTTTTTTCCTTTGTACCTAACTGTGGCACGAACATGCCCCAGCAATCATTTTTTTCTGCTGTGTCATCATGACATTTCCTTCATCTGGATCACGACCCATATTTGAGGCAGCCTTAAGTAACCCTTAACTATTACTGGTGTTGAGTTAGTATTTCCCCTATGGAAGAAAAGCCTTGCAGTGGCCAGCATAAGCTGTTTCTTCCTTTTGCTATCCCCCCCCCCCTTTTGAGACTTTCAGACAACCTGAGGCACACTGGATCAACCTTGGTTTCTAGTTATGAAAGGAAAATGCTGGTAACACCCATGTGGATTTATGTTGAAGGAAGATTCTTGTTCTGTGGGAGAGCAGAGAGGAACAATTCGCAATTGAGAAAAGCGGAGCATATAAGTCATAAGTCTATAATGCTATAAGTCAGATTGTTAAGGTTTTTGTATATTGAAAGCCTTCCTGAGAGCACAATGGTCTCTTTGATGGCAGTCTGTACTGTTTCTCAAAATAATCCTCTCATGCACAATGACATAGATTGTGCTGTGGCTATAGTTTGATGGGGTTGATGGAAGCCCAGTGCTTCCCCCGCCCCGGTCCTTGTCTTTCAGGGCCATTTTGTTCTGGACAGCAGCAGAGTGTGACTCTTTCAAACTGGTTTTTGTTCCTGTCTCTACCACATTGTTGAGCCAGTTAGCCAGGGGTGGGTTCCTAATTTTTTTACTACCGCTCTGTGGGCGTGGCTTATTTTGTGGGTGTGGCTTGCCAGCCACATAACTGGGTGGATGTGGCTTCTCGGGCTGCTGAAGGGAGGGGAACTGAGATAGGTCCTGCTGCCCATTCCCCCTCCCCTCAGCAGCTCGAGAAACCTCAAACATGCGAAAATGCCTAGGATCATCACCGCGTGTTCGTGGCTTCTCGGACTGCTGAAGGGAGGGGAATGGAGATAGCTCCTGCCGCCCGTTCTTTCAGCATCTCACGCACTCCCTCAGCCATCCTCCCCTGCTTGGACTCACTGTGGGGTAAGAAGGCAGTGCATGCGTAGTGCTGGAAACTTGGCTTCTGGGCATGCGCAGAAGAAATTTTTTAAAAAAAAAATTAATTTTTTTTTTAAAAAATGGCAGCGCCCAGGCACCGGCCACCGACCGAACCAGTACTGTGATGTCACCAGTGGGCCGCTACCGGTGCTATAGAGTGGACCGCACTGGTAGGAACCCACCACTGCAGTTAGCCAATTAGTTAAATACCTTATTTTGAAAGATAGATAGGTCCAAATAACAAATGGGAAAACTATTCAGGGACTTAGCAAAACAAACAAACATCATGCCTTGGTGACTCTTCACCCCCAAAACCCATGTTTTTAGCAAAGAAGCTAAAGAGTGCCAAACTATCACCTATCTCTTTTTACTGATTTCAGAAGCTCATGCATGTATCTGCATGAGCTTTTAAACCAGAAGATGGCTGTTATTGATGACACTCTAAGCCACCCAATCAAGATTTGTGATAGGCTTAGAACACCGAAGGGCTTGCCCACTTTTTATCACCATGGTGTAATCAAATGCAGATAGTCCTCACTTAATAACCTGTCAGTTAACTACTGTTGGAAGTTACAATGGACATCCTCAAAAGCTACCTATAGCCCAGTTCCAGAATTTGGAAAGCTGTGCATATGCACACACACACATGATTACATGACCATATTTCAGGTGCTTGCTAACTGGCTCACCTTTGCAGCTGGTTGCAGCATTCTGCAGGCCACAATTTACAATGTTTTTTGCCAGTTTCTGGCCTTTTCAACCAGTTTTTAGCAAAAAGAGGCCCATAGGAATATATTGATTCACTTAAGGATCATGCTGTTCACTTAACAACTGCTGCAAATATATATATCATAAAATTGCATCCTATCATGTGGATGTCTCAACTTAGATCCATCATGACTTATGACCGAAATTCTGAGCTCCTTTACACTCATAAGGACTAGCTGTAGCTGGTGATGTCCTGGCCAATAAATGTAAATAGTTTAAGGGAGTAGTTTTCCCTAGTGTTTCTCTATCCCAGGCAAACCATCACACTGTTTCTGGGAAAGTGAAGGAAAGGGACTCCAATCAGACATAAGTGGTCTAATAGGATTGGAAAAGCAGCCTTGACCTTGGTCCACTTTCTTATCTGGAGCTGGCAGAGTGGAGCAGTGACAGTATCTAGACACATTTTTTTCTTGATATTGGGGCATTTTCCTGTCGGCCCTCTAAACAAAATATTGTTCAGGGTTTTTTTTCTTACTCCTGTTTCCATTTGTCTATTAGATATGATGATTGTTGTGGTCTGGAGATGGAGATGTTTCTCTTGAAGCTTCTCTACAGTTGAAATAAGGAAAGGGAATGACTTTTATTGTTATAGGACAGTGGTTCCCAACCTGTGGTACGTATACCACTAGTGGTACGCAAGGACCTTCCAGGTGGTACGCGAACACTTTCGGGGTCATGAACGATTTTTAGTTAGTTATTTTTTACTTCACAAAAATGTTTACTGCCTAACACAAGATAATCTGACAACGATTTGCAACTGTTGCCACACACCACCCACCTGGTCCCAGCGGCCCGAGAATCCAGTTGCTGGATGCGCAGGGCCAAAAAAGGAACGGTGCAATTAGGGAAATAAAGTGATATCTGAGCGAATTTAGTTTCTCTGGAACCAGGTGGTACGCGGCGACTGTACGGGACCTCCAAGTGGTACTCGATCACAAAAAGGTTGGGAACCACTGTTATAGAATGTGGCAATACAGCTCCATGCCAAAAGGAATGGTTACAAGGTGATTTCTAGGAAGAAACTGAAGACAGCCAGAAGGACCGAAGTACTACTTTGCACTGTTTCTTATATTCTCTCACCAACCTCCCTAACCTGTTTCTCCACTGCACCAAGACCCCCTTCCAAATTTCCCTTCAGATACAACTGTTTTTTGCACTTGTAGGAAGGCATAATTCCAGTGATGCTTCTATTTTACAGATTCATGGTTTTTGGCACTGATGAAGCTTCTTAGATCCGTGCAAAGCAACTTTAGTAATGTGTGTACCAGAGGTGGGTTCAGCATGTTCCAACCAGTTCTGGAGAACCGGTAGTGGAAATTTTGAGTAGTTCGGAGAACCGGTAAATACCACCTCTGACTGGCCCCGCCCCCATCTGTTCTCTGCCTCCCGAGTCCCAGCTGATCGGGAGAAAATTGGGATTTTGCAGTAACCTTCCCCTGGAGTGGGGAGGGAATGGGGATTTTACAGCATCCTTCCCGTGTCACGCCCACCAAGCCATGCCACGCCCACCAAGCCACGCCTACAGAACCGGTAGTAAAAAAATTGAATCCCACCACTGACTGTGTACATGTGGAAGGAGGCTCCGAGCAAATGATCAGCAATAGCATGGGAGTGGCAAAAGGCACCGAATACAGGTTTTGCCTGCTCCCAGAATATCATTAAATAATATTCAAAATAATATCTCACATTTACAGAATGCTTTTGCTAAGCCACAATGAGTTTTGATGGATGGCTAAACGTATCAGCATAGCTCTTTATCAAAACTCAGCTCTACCTCAGCCCAGTCCCTGGTATGGTGAGTAATAAATGGATGTTTTCCTGGTAGCTGATGTTTGGAGGGAGGAAGCAACATGGGGAGAATTTCCCAATCACTTCCCTTAATATGTCCTGCATATTACAAAGACACCACTCAGGAGCAGCATAGTGCCTGGTGGCAGGATAGGGAATCAGCCGATTTTCTGCTAGTTTATTTTTCTGCTGGCCCAAGGACTAGTGGCTAGCATTTTAAGCAGGGCAGGAAAAGGTCCTATATCTGTATCTCAGAGTATCATGGTTGTTGCATGAAAAACGAAACTATTTTTAGTCTTTTGCTGTTCACCGTAAAGCCGTTTTGCTGTTTTACAAAGTATGAATTGATAGCAAATCTGATACATTTGTCTAGGTTTCTTCAACTGAATTTGATACCCTTGGGACATATTGACTACAGCTTGCATGATCCCTAGCCAGCACGTCACAGGTGAAATGAGGATTATAGGATTTGTGGTCTAAGATATCCGGCAAGCTCTAGGTTGGATGTTTTAATATACAGTAAAGTGTGAAACAATTTCAGCAACAACTTCAGCACATGAGAAAGTGCTGTGCGGTGCAGCAGATGTCCATAAAGCTGGTAATAATTTATTCTTATTCTTTTGTATTTAACGGAATCCTGCTGAATAGTATATGAAATAGAAACCAGTTATAATGGATTATATTGTTTCCTTTAAAAACAAAACTGAATCTCAAGTACGTTCTGCAAATCTCCAGAGCATTAGCTTATTGTTTAGGACACAGGATTGCTATTCAGCATATATTTCCCTCCCCTGAAATATTCATAGGTCTCTTTAGTTGAGCTCTTTATGAACTAGACTTTCCTCCCCCCAAAAAAATATAATTTACATCCTGCCCATTCCCCAGAAACTCAGAATGCCACATAGGATTATCTCATCTTTCCCCCACATTTTCTATGTTTATTACACAATTGCAAAATAGAGTTATCTTGTTGTTTTTGGGGGTTTTTTTTGCTGAGAGAACATTGGAAACTTAATTTTTGAATTTTAAAATTTACACATACAGCACACACATACAAATAAAGAATGGAAACTACGGTTTGTTATCTGCCTTGATAACATTTCAAAGATTTTGATCTAAACATGATATACTGTAGCGTTAAGAATCGTCTTCTTATTCACTATTATTGAACAAGAACAACTACTTTCTGAACTTGCCTATGTACGCATGGCTTGTTCGGCTTTGCTTTTAAGAAGAGCAAAGTTAAGGCTTCAAACTCCTCTATGCAAGAGGCAGTTTTGAAATTTTCTAAAATTCTACCCTCTGATAATCAGAGTGGAGATGGTCAGATCCTCAACTTCCTGTCCATTCTAGTAATAATTTTGAAAGTTATTGTATTATATACTTAACATACAACAGTTCATTTCATGACCATTTAAATTACAACGGCACCAAAAAAAGTGACTTATGACTCTTTTTCATACTTATGACCACTGTAGCATCCTCATGGTCACATGATCAAAATGCAGAAGCTTGGCAACTGATTCATATTTATGTCCTGGGGTCATGTGATCATTTTTTGTAAACTTGTGACAAGCAACATCAACGGAGAAGCCAAATTCACTTAACGCGTTACTAACTTAACAACAGCAGTGATTCACTTAACAACTGTGGCAAGAAATGTAAAATGGAGCAAAACCCATTTAACCAATGTCTCACTTAGCAACAGAAATTTTGGGCTCAATCGATACAAACTTAAGGTAAACTACTCCAAACTCGATTGCAGAAAATACGACTTCAGCAACAGAGTGGTCAACGCCTGGAACGCCCTACTCGACTCCGTTGTTACAGCCTCAAACCCTCACAGCTTCAATCTCAAAATGTCTACCGTGGACCTCATCCCATTCCTAAGTGGTCCGTAAAGGGGGTGTGCATAAACGCACCAGCGTGCCTGCCGTCCCTGTCTTACTGTCCCCATTTACCTGTATTTATTTCCTTTGTTCATGTTTATATTCATACTTATACTTGTTACCCTGTACATGTTTAACAAACAAACAAACAAACAAACAAACAAATAAACAAATAAACAAACAAACAAATAAATAAATAAATAAATAAATAAATAAATAAATAAATAAATAAATAAATAAATAAATAGTGGTCATAGGTCGAGGATTACCTGTTATTGATTTCTAGTAATTGTTAAGAAAAAAAGGGCAGCATAGAATTTTTGCATAAAACAAACAGGGCTTGATGTATTCAAGAAGCTCATTTCATCTTCATATTCCTGTTGTGTGTTATTTTTTAAAAAAAACATTAGTCCAGCTGATTCAATTGGCTACACAACTCCTTTTCCAGAGTTTTCCAGTGCAAACTGAGTCACACCAATGCCGGTTAGGTCCATTCATATCAGGGGCGGGTTCCTAATTTTTTTTACTACCACTCTGTGGGCATGGCTTATTTTGTGGGTGTAGCTTGCCAGCCATGTGACCGGGTAGGCGTGGCTTCTCGGACTGTTGAAGGGAGGGGAACTGAGATAGGTCCTGCTGCCCATTCCCCCTCCCCTCAGCAGCTCGAGAAGCCTCGAACGTGCAAAAATGCCTAGGATCATCACCGGCGTTCATGGCTTCTCGGACTTCTGAAGGGAGGGGAATGGAGATAGCTCCTGTGCTCCCTCAGCCATCCTCCCCTGCTTGGACTCACTGTGGGGTAGGAAGGCAGCGCATGAGCAGTGCCGGAAACTCGGCTTCTGGGCATGCAAAGAAGAAAATTTTTTAAAAAATATTTTTTTTAAAAAAATGGTGGCGCCCAGGTACTGTGACATCACCAGCGGGCCGCTACCGGTGCTATAGAGTGGACCGCACTGGTAGGAACCCACCACTGATTCATATTCAGCATAGTCATTTCAAAGAGAGGAAAGTATTAATTACACAGAAAAGCTATAGATTGGTGGCTGTCACCTCTGTGCTTTTAAGGAGATATTCTGCAGGTTTCCTGGCACAATGTTCATCTTGTAAAGAATTCCTTTGTAAGCCGCCATCCTTCTGTTGAGCACATAATTTACCTGAGCTCCCAGCAGACCATACTTGGAGCAAGTATCTCTCTTCTGCTTAATAGAGCCTATTGGACCCTGTCACCATTGTTAGGGCAGGTTCCACTATCACAGCTTCACTTCATTATGTCAGGGATTTATTACCAGCTTCAGCAGGCCAAGGGTTTTCACTCAAATGGGTGCTGCATGGATGGATTTGTTGAAATAACTCTTGTGTCTAGAAGGGTGAGTGATGAGGATAAAGTCTGAGCTTCGCATAGCAGCCAAGGCCCCTGCTGATGTCATCTGTCGAGCCCTCTCCATGAAACTTTGTCCTAATTGGCACATCAGAAGCTAAAGATGACATTAACGTGTTTGCAGATGGATTGCAAAGACTGCCCCCTTATTATAGATATTCTCCCTAGCTCAGCGACCACTTTAAATGCATGGAGGAGACAATGTAGCACAGAGCATTCCTGATTCCCTGGTATAAAATTATTGTCAAACTGAATTGATATATTTACAGAGGCTTTCCAAAGGGTGTGTGTGTAGGGCTAAGCAGATAGGAATGCTGAAAACCCAGGCTACTTGAAGAGTACTAGCGAGTAATAAAATTGAATAATAAGCCTTCTACAGAGATGATGGGAGACAGACTGTTTGGTATATGAGAAATCAGAGCAGAGGTGCAACACCCTTTTCAAACTTTTGAGTGGCAAGACAGGGAATATACTTCAAAGAGTAGGCAGAAAAGGACAAAGAAAAGATTGGAATAGGGGCAGACCTATATGTGAGTTACTTTAATTAATTAAATCACTCCCCATTTTTTTTTCTATTCCCCTTTGTGCTGTGTGTGTATCCAGAATATGTTAAATAGTGACTTTGGATTGCCATGATACCTGGTTCAAATACTCTATGTGTAAAAAGACTGACCACTACAGCACAGTGGTTAGAATGTAATATTGCAGGCAAAATGCTGAAGTTCGATTCCTGATGGGCTCAAGGTTGACTTGGCCTTCCATCCTTCCGAGCTCTGTAAAATGAGGACCCAGATTGTTGGGAGCAATATGCAAATAATGCCTTTCCTTTGTAAACCACCCAGAGACCACTTTAAACCACTATGTGATAGTGTCTAAGCCTCCATGCTATTGTTATGGCTACTATGAAGCTTTCTAGAAACCACACTGTCTATTTTATATTAATGTGTTTCAGTACGCTACATGTACTCCGAGATGATGGAATGCAGGCAATAGTAGACTGGCTTGCGATTATTCTCTAAATCAGTGTTTCCCAACCTTGGCAACTCGAAGATGTCTGGACTTCAACTCCCAGAATTCCCCAGCCAGCATTCGCATGAGCTTGCTTGGGAATAGCATGAGCTTGCTTGGGAGAAACTGGAATTTGGTTCTGTGTATGCCATACTGCCCATAATGTTCCATTAACAAAGAAAGCTGCATGTGGCAAACTTATTATTAACTATGGTAATTTAATCTACAGGTAATCTACAGGTAATCTACAGGTTCTATATTGGTAAATAATATTATAGTTGGCAACAGCCATGCTAGGGAGCAGAGTTCACTACCAATGAGCTTATCTGGCAACATGTAGCGTACTGAAACCACAGTGTGTGGAAAATTGAAGCTTGGCATGTAAGAGAGGTAAATGGCAAAGACTCTGAAGTAATAAATTAACTAAAAATAGAAGTGATCTGTTTTGGTGAAACTAAAAGAAAGGAAAATAATGCATTTATTTTTCTTATCTCAACCCTTTAATACCTAGGATACAATGTTTTTACTCTTTGTGTTTTGCATAATGTTGCTAGCCCCGAAAGGGAATATGTATACGATTTCACAAGATATGTTTGCCAGGAAAAAGACACAGACACAGACGGGCAGACAGACAGATAGACAGACAGATCAAAACTTCTTCCAAATAGTAGCTTCCATTTCTTCTTTATTTGTTCATTATAGGTACAGGTTTCTGATCACCAAAAATATTTGCCTTGTCTTGTATGCATATAGGTTACAGCAGCTGTACATGGAAATCATTTCAAGCCATTTCCATTTCCCATAGTAGATTTTAACGGAATAACAGTGTTGTAAGGAACCTTGGAGGTCTTCTAGTCCAACCCCTTTCTCAGGCAAGAAACCCTATACCATTTCAGACAAATGTTGTTCAATCTCTTCTTAGAAACCTCCAGTGTTGAAGCACACACAACTTCTGGAGGCAAGTCATTCCACTGATTAATTATTCTAACTGACAGGAAATTTTTAAACTGATGCGCTAACAGAAATTCATGAGTGTACATCTGCTTCTTTGAATACTAGTCATCATTTGGGAGAGAATCCAGACTGGGGCAAAGGTAGAAGGAAGAAAGCTTATGTTAATTGCTCCATTTTCCAAGAAAGCTTCCTCAAGCTGTTATGTGCCCTATTAATGATGATTTCGCCTACTTTAAGTGCTGGCATTCTCCTGATGCAAAAGGAATGAAGGAATAATCTGCTCTTACTTATGTCTCATCACCTTGGTCTTCCAACAGTGTTGCTCATGTACTTCATCACCGAGAACTCCATATACCAAGCCAACCCCACCCACCTCTGGTTAATGTGCAAGGAGACTGCTCAGCAACAGTTTTTGTTGCCACCATATTCCAGATGCCTGACCTGAATATGCTCTCAATAACTGGAAAATGTCTGTGTCCATCAGGTACTTGAGTCTGACTATTTAATTGGTCACTCTTTTCTTCAAAAGCCATAGTCACAAGAACATGATGTATCCTTGACAAAGGACTGAAAGAAATGTGAATCACCATCAGATCACATCTCCTTTTATACTCTGATTTAAAATATAAAACAGATCTAGAATGTAGCCTGCAACATAGGTTGAGCCAACAGTGATCTGGGAAGACCACATGGTTGTCTTGTCAGCCATGAAATCCTGAGAATTTTAAAGCCTGGGTAAATTTACAAAAGTTTTTGTGATGTTTTCAGTTCAAATCTAGTCTAGTCCTATCCAGGGTCCAGATTCCAGACCTTCTAGTTTCCAGCTCTTGTCTTACTGTGTGCCATATCACTATGGCAAATAATGTTAGCATCTGGATACCCTGGAACTCAGAGAGGCCCATTTGGTCATTCTTCTGTGCCTCCTCCCACAAATCCCATTTTCTTCCAGCCATTCCACTTTCCTCCATAACTACTCTGCCAAAAACTCTGAACATCTTCATTCTTGTACTCTGAAAGCAAACACTGGCAGCCGCTGTGTCAATCTGCCACCATTTCTACTTTCTGTCCTGCTGATTTCCATGCTAGGCATTGACTGGATTTGAATGACAACATCTGTTGATATGACTGCCCATAGGCATGGTTGTAACCACCTGCAGCTCTTAGGGGTGGCACAGCATGCCCACGTTCACTTGACATGGCAGGACACCATAGCATTACTAATTAATCGATTGACTTGCTGAAATGTTTTGTGCAAAAATCTTACTGCACATCCTATTGATTGTTTCTCCTTTGATGACAACCTCTTCTTCCTCCCATTCCCCACTCCCCTTCCTCCTCCTCCACCACCTCCTCCTCCTCCTATCAATGTTACTGAACTCAGATTTCACTTTACTTTTTGGATCAATGCATATTATCAGTATAGTTTTGATGTGCCAAATTCATTCTATGTGGGTTTTTTTTCTCATTTTCATAATGGAATAGCACAGAAAATAATCATGTCTGAAACTGTGTGGAACTCTTGTCAAATGGAGCAGATGGAAAGAGATGAGCCAAATGAGTCCAAGAAAAATGTGCAGCTAGGGTTTCTATGAAGTTGAAGTCATAAAACTGTACAAACTAGCATTGTTCCATCCTACAGAATATTGAGCTATCTGTGTCCTTTGTCCTAAACAATTTACAGGCTGACTTTTCTTTGGCATAGTCCATGCTTTTCTACATGAAATCATTTAGTTCTCTAAATGTTTTGATATGAAGTCCATGCATTAGCACCAAATGACATTGAAATGTTTTCTTCATAAGTGTTACAGCAACTAAGTGTGTATCCAAAAGATAAAAAAAGGGGGGGGGGCTATTTGTTCAGCATCAAGAATTATTCCCATTTTTGTCCTAGATTAGAAAAGGCACAAATTAAATCATGGGCTAATACAGTTTTAACAGCTTGTTTTAATTGGAATAAATATTTCTTTAAGGCTTGAAATGATACTGTATTTCTTATCGGGCAAAACAAAATGGTGCATCCATATAATTTGCTCCAGGAGCAAATAGATAACTAAATAGATAAATAGATAAGCATTTATGAGAGGATGGGAAACAAGTATCAAATTAAAATTGCTGGTGAGTGCAATAGTCATTCTTTATTCCTCCATTTGCACAGGATATTTCATAATGGAAGACTTGAATATTGATTCAGCCAGCTCTTGCTTTAATATTCCGTCCACCAAGTAGTTTTTCAGTACCAGTGGAATACATGCAGGCTACAATTTGCTACAATTTTTGGCAACTTGGTGTTCCGCAAATACATCAAATAAATTGACTTTTGAATGATGGATTATAAATGTAAAATTGTGTATTTTATTGTAATATTTTAAGGTATGTGTCTATTGAATTGTAAAAATGGTGGAGGTAAAAATAATTTTTTTTTGGAAAAATAAATAAATAAATAAATAAATAAATTGTTCATAATTTCCGAGCCACGTTGTCTGGGAAAGGAACTTAGAGTTTAGTATATCTGACAGGTATCAGTTTAAGAAGGGTTGACTTATTATAGTGAGAAATCATAATCTATTTGCATGAGAAAGTAGGGTTGCTTATTCAGTTAACCTCGGTGATACTTTGCCTGCCTATTATTCATTATTATGGGTATCATGTCAAAACCTTTTTAAGGTTCTATTCTGTATATAAAACGTTTGCCTTTTCATAACAGCTTGGGCCAGATTCATTTCCTCTCAAATATTAAGGTGTGACATGGATCAGGACAGCAAACATTAATCAGATATGAAGCTGTAATTATACCAAGCAGTCATGCATGAGTATATAATTTATACTTTTATATTATCAGTACTGAACTATATGTATAAATATAAGTTTAATTAACAGATTGCGATCTTTTTGAAAATGTTGTTCAGGTGCGTACCGAGCTTATTCACAGCTCAGCCTCAATAAAAATGGATATATAGTGCAATTCTATATATGTCTGTCCAGGTTCCAAACCCCACTGAATAGAACTAACTACAGTAATCAAATATCCATTTTAACTCTTAGTGCATAATTGAACTCAATGGAACTAAGGCCATACAATTTTTAAGAAAATTAAAACATAGAAACTGCTTACATGAATACTTGCATAAAGGGGCAAGTACCCTACATGCTGAGAAATAGTGGTTATTGATTTATTTGACAGACAGTATGTACCAATGACAAAATATATCAAAGTGATCCCTTAAAACTAGACCAATTTTGCATAAAATGACCTTTAAAAACTAGGACATATTCCAATTAACACCTTAAGAATCAAAGATGATGTGGGATTGAAGGTACTAAAATAATGCCAAGATACAGTTCATGAACATCAGTGGATAAATTGGGAATGTTATTTATTTGTTTGTTATTATTTTTACAAATAACTCAAGGCAGCAAACATATCTAATACTCCTTCGTCCTCCCATTTACTATATTAACAACAACCCTGTGAGGTTAGTTCAGCTGAGAGAGAGTGACTAACCCCAAATGCAAGGCAGGAATAGAATGCACGACTCAAGAAAGAGCTTGATTTCCCAGAAAGAAGAAGTTATGGCCTATTTGCAATAGATCCTCTAGAGCAGTGTTTTTCTAACTTGGTCACTTTAAAATGTGTAGGTCACTTTGAAATGTGTAGACTTCAACTCCTAGAATTCCATGGTGGCTGGGGAATTCTGGGACTTTGTTTGTTTGAATATTAAATTTTTATGCCACCCATCTCCCCTGTAAGGAGTGTCTGGGTGGTTTACAGGTTATAAAAGAAACAGGAAAATATTTAAAACATTAAAACTACACAGATTAAGATTTTAAAAAATTATACTGAAACCGGAGCTAACAGAAGGGCGGGATGGGGACAGGATGGGGATCTTATCCCACTAATCACCTCCAGTGGTGAGTGCCCCCCTCGGGGCCCTGGGCCAAGTTTTAATCTCTTCCAGAAGGCCAAAAGGACGGGAGCAGTTCTTACTTCCAGTGGTGGAGTGTTCCTCAGGAATGGGCCATAGCAGAAAAGGCTCTTCTCCTTTATCGCACCTGCTGCAATTCCTTAGCAGACGGGATCTGTAGTAGGCCTCTTCTGTAGTAGGTACAAGTGGGGCTGGCTAGTCCCATTGGTGAGAGACGGCTCCTCAGATACTTGGGAGTTGAAGTCCACATATATTAACGTTGACAAAACATTGATCAGAAGAGAAGTCCTTGTGGTCCTGCACTTCCAGGGAGTCCTGTGCCCCTTCCTGATGTCAGTCAGGAAAATGTTATGCACGATCTGTTTCCCAGGACATTGTGTTGCATTTATCCCCAGCACTACCTTTTACTCTTTTTATGTGTCTTATTTTTTGCTTCATGTTATTCTGTGCGCTGTTTTTGTTATTTTATGGTCTTGATATTCAAATGCTATTTTAAACATACCATGGATATTTTAATCACTGGAGCTGCCAAAAGTCATTAGATTGTGTCCGGGTATAACTGTAATTGATAAATAAATGCTTACTAATCACCGTTAGTAGTTTTTAGGCTGATAGGCGAATGCATTTTAATAAAAACAAAGAATAAGGATAATTCCCAATATTTTAGCAGCACTGTCGGGATTTTTGCTTTTATATTCTTCAAAAAGGAAACTTTGTGATCCATATTACAGGTGCTACTGCTTATTCAACTGGATCAGTTTGTAGAATGATGGTACGCAGTACAACGTACTATGTCAAGGCTTGTACAGATTACTGAATATTCTCACAAAGTCTATTGTCCCTTTGTCACAGAACCTGAGTTATGTTTTATATTCCAGGGTAGAAACTGAATTATAATATTGAAATGCAGTAGACAAAATGTTGGAGGACAGTATTATAAAAGAAGTACATGACATCGATATTGGATATTCATCATGTTGATTGTGTAAAAAAGCAGAATAAATGACAATAAACAAGGCTCTAGTATGGTGTTGCTACCTGTACTAACAAAATATAATACTTTTCATGTTAGGTAAAAGGATAGAATTTTTTTTGCCAAATTTGATGCCATTAGTATTGCCACCAGAAACTGGCTGTTTGACAACCTTTAAAATGCATTGGCATTGTTAGAAGTTCAGTAAAGTTCTGTTTGGACTCTCAACTCCCCCTGAGAATAAGGATTAAGATTAGATGATATAAGAGAATCTGGGAAAGATTATAATTCCAAACATGACAAATGAAGATGTCAAGGTACTGATTTAAGAGCTGACCATCTGCTAAGATGATGCAATGATGCATTGATGTAATGATGGGAATGAGTCAGCAAGATTTTTAGCTGTTATCCCTTTAAGAGCCTGTATAATAAGAAGAGGTCCTCTCTCTCTCTCTCTCTCTCTCTCTCTCTCTCTCTCTCTCTCTCTCTCTCTCTCTCTCTCTCTCTCTCTCTCTCTCTCTCTCTCTCTCCCTCCCTCCCTCCCTCCCTCCCTCCCTCCCTCCCTCCGTGTATGTAGAGTATATATTCTTTTGTAGATAAAACCATTATTCATTACAAACCTCTGTTTCTGTTATTGCTCCTGGGTTGTCTCACATAGTAAAGCTGTGCGCACTCTGATAGAAGAATAGATGGACATTGCACTTAACTAGTACAAAACTGTTAGCCAATCAGTTTATACGGTCCAGGAGAAAGTAGCTAAAGCAATTTACACAGACCTCATTTAATTAATTAACTAATAATGAGGGCTGAGGTTTTGATTATTCAGTTTCTAAGATTCTGTATCACAACCCCTCTCCCTCTTTTTTCTTGGCATTAAATTTAATTAATGAAATTTGATGTGATTCTGGCTTTTTCGATCATATGTTGCTTTTTAGGGGCTTGGCAGAAGCTTTCCCTCGTGCTGCCGTGTGTGTGTGTGTGTGTGTGTGTGTGTGTGTGTGTGTGTGTGTGTGTGTAGAGGATATTCTGAAAGCTCCAAATCCTGAAAATCTGGATAAATTGCATTATTTTCTAGATATCTATGGCTATATTAAGAAGTGCATTTCTCATTATATTAATTTTTTTTAGAAAAAAAATCTTCCTGCCAACTAGAAAAGAAGTTGCTTAATATTGTTTTGCAGCTACTGATTCCATATTTCAGTTACTGAAAAAACATTAACTAAGGAGTGCCATCCTTCTCTTTCTTCTCTGGAGTGGAGATATTTGCAGATACAGTCTGGAGCTTTGAGATGTTTATGAGCTGTAGCATATTTTAATACTTATCTGTGGGGAGGTCAATTTGTACTGCTTAACAAATCATAAACAACTTGTGTATCTGCTTCAGCCACATGAAACCAGCATTTTTCCATTTTGCATCCAGTATCTTAGTTGGAGATTACAAACATACAGTATAATATTGAGCCGTGATGGTACAGTGGTTAGAATACAGTACTGCAGGCTAACTCTGCCAACAGCCTGGAGTTTGCTCCTGACCTGCTCAAGGTTGATTCAGCCTTCCATCCTTCTGAGGTGGGTAAAATGAGGACCAACATTGTTGGGGACAATATGCTGATTCTGTAAATTGCTTAGAGAGTGCTGTAAAGCAATGTGAAGTGGTATATAAATCTAAGTGCTATTGTTATATTGTTCAACACATTTCTGGAAAATGACAACCCTGGATGTGAAGGGAGATTATTCAGCTTTCGAGAATAGCATCAGAAATGCAAGGTAACATATGCTGATCACCACTATACATTGAGTTAACTGACACAGTTTTAAACTTTTAGACTTGATGTTGCTAATAATTAGGCTGGTGATAAACACCAGCAACATATAAGAAAGTTTACTATACTATTCTTTGGAGCATTTCTGAGTCTTCCTTTGAAGTAGTTAAGTTTAAAGACAGTACTTTAATTAGAAATATTACTTCACTGAGAACATTTCCAGTTCAACTGGAATTCAGGTAACCTTTTCTCCTTGTAATATGGCAACTGCTTCATCTCAGGATGCTGAGACTAGAAATAGAAATAGAATAATAGAGTTGGAAGGGACCTTGGAGGTCTTCTAGTCCAACCCCCTGCTTAGGCAGGAAACCCTACACCACCTCAGACAAATGGTTATCCAACATTTTCTTAAAAACTTCCAGTGTTGGAGCATTCACAACTTCTGGAGGCAAGCTGTTCCACGGATTAATTGTTCTAACTGTCAGGAAATTTCTCCTTAGTTCTAAGTTGCTTCTCTCCTTGATTAGTTTCCACCCATTGCTTCTTGTCCTACTACCACAATTCAAAGATGAAACAGTCATATATGTGTGCTTTTAAATGTTTTTAATCTTTGAATTATGATTCTTGTTGCTAATACTGGGAGAGTTAATTTATCATTGTTAAATAAACAAATGGTGAAATGTAGCATCATAGTACAAGTTCAAGAGGCAATACAGTAGTCAAGAAAAGGAAGGATTTGGAAGAGGACTAGAGAAGGACACAAATGGAGACCAGTGAGAGTGTTATATCGAACATTGTTATACAACAAAGTGTTACAACCTAAATGTATAACACAGCATGGATGTTAGTCTCCCCAAATTGGTCATTTCTTCCTTTTTATATTCTTTTTGCAATCCAAATATTTTACCCCCGCTTGCTGTTTTTTCTTCAACCAAAACTATTTTTTTCTTGAACCAGATTCCTCTATAATTTTCTAGATTAAAAATAATAGCTTGAGGGAGATGTTTTACAAATAAGATACATAGAATAGATTAGATACTGCAAGTCACCAATTTCCCAGCTCTTCACGTATGGTTGTATTTAGAATTAGAGAAGAAAATGACAAAAATAATAAATAATAATTTAATTGACTCCAGAGTTCATTAAGTGACTTAAAAAGTCTTTATTTTTGGTTAAAAAGAAAACTTGGAAATAGAAAACAAAGCCCTTTACCCTTAGAGGTCCCCCCCCCATTCAATCATGTCCAATTCTCAGAGACTGCGTGGACAAGTCCCTGCAATTTTCTTGGCAAGGTTTTTCAAAAGAGGTTTGTCATTGCATTCTAGGGCTCAGAGAGAAAGGCTGGCCCAAGCGGGCTTTGTGCCTGAGGTGGTAGAACTCCCAAGTTTCTAGCCTGATGCCTTCAATACCACAATCAAACTGGCTTTCAGTATATATTAAGGGCAATGTAATTCCATAATTACTTAACAGTTATGATTTGCCTTAGAAAACAAAAAGGAAGGACATACTAGGATCAGGAAAGAAAATGATATTTTACCTGTGAATATCAATGCTATGATTAAGACTTGAAAAGCTTTTTTTTAGCAATTGCTGTTCTAGTATATATTTCTGGTGAAAGCAGAAATGGCAACAGGGAGCACTGCTAAGAAAGATAAGCATGAATGGTCCTCAATCAAAATTTCCCTTTTACTATAACCTTTAATTCAACATACATACAATATTTATTTGGAGAAGGGCATGGAATCTTTAATAAATGTGTTGTTAGTTACTGAATGCAGCAAAAGAACTGAAGCATACATAAAATTGGAAGGATAATAATAGTTGTTGGAATACCATCCAACTCCAAATCCGCAGCAAGCTCAAGAGGAGGGACAGTGTTACTCTAAGTGAATTCTATGCACATTTACCGTGAAGAATTAAATGCAATTTGATCCAGTAAGTTTACTTCTGAGTACATATGCACAAGATAATGCATTTAAGCGCCATTATTATGCTTCAATAGCCAGAGTGTTTATACATGTGTGCTAAAAATAAACTTCACTGAATTCAGTAGAGCATCCCCAGGTAAGCATGCATAAATTGCAATCAAGAATATTCATTGATTAGGCTCTTTTCTGTTGATCTCACTTGGAGTTATTTCCAAACAAATACTGTTAATATAAAAACAGGCCACAGGGTTTTAATTTTGCATACGTTTTAATGAAGTTACATTCGTTACTAGACTTAGTGGAACATTCATAATTTCTGAATGAATGCATTACCATCATACATCTCTTAGACAAAAATTTCAGACATGAAGTGATTTTTCTTCTAACCCTGCATCTCTTAAATGGACATATTTGAAAATAATTTTCTGTTATGCTTATGCATTTTTGATTAATTACTTAAATAAAGCGAATAAATATCTAGTAGTCCAATTATCAAATGACCAAATTCTGGAAAGTGAAATAAACATTTTAGATTGGACTGAATTAATATTTTGAGAAGTGAAAAATGGAGTTTTCTTTGTCCCATTGAACAATAATAACCAGAATCAGAAACCTGCCAAAGAAAAACACAGGAGATTTTACATTCTACATTCTTCTGTTAAAATCAGTAACATATGGTATATATAGTAATAAGAGCAGTGTTCATCCATGGCCACATTGTAACTAAAATTATATCATGCTAGGAAATCAACAGCACCTTAATTATATTGAAGAATTAATGAAAAAAATGTTAAAACCAAGGAATAAATGTTAAGAATTTCTCATGGATTAAAAATAGATTGGTAGATTACGTACCATCAAGTTTTCTAGCGATTATATAGATAAATTTTCTCCATGATAGTCTATCCCTTACCTTGTTCCTTCAAGTCTCTCAATGATGCACTCATCACCACTGTGACTGAGTCCATCCAAATTTTAATCTATCCCTTATGCTTCTTTTAATGGTAAGGATGGGAAAGTAAATTGTCTGATCTCCTCCAGCCTGTTTTCATAGCTCTTTATGTTAATGACTGTTGATTTACAGTTCCGTGAGTGTATACAATCACGTCTTTGCTTCATACTGAGGTAGCACCTCCTGCTTTGCACAATGTGTAGTCATGGCACTTCTAAGCTTTCTCCCAGGGAATGCCCCCATACCGTTTTTTTCTTTCTTTTCTAGAATTAGCGTAATAAGCTGCACTTAAAACACTACCAAATAGAAACTTGGCTGACATTTTCTCCACTCCTCTTCACCTTAATTTGGCATAAGTGCCTAAGTAAAAGTGCACAGAATGCTGAGAGTGTGTCATGTAGCTTTGGTTTTATTTGCTATTATTGTTGCTTTCAAGTGGAAAATTGATCTAATAACAGCTTTCTCTTGGCACATAGCAGTCTGTACGTTTATACGACGTTCTGTGAAGATGATCAGCCTTCAGCGGCAGGGGGGAAAAGTGACAGATGCTGCCTGCAAATAATGATCCGATCCAATTTCTTTTGGAAAGGAACTTTAAAGCAGTCCCTTGAACCTGGCACATCAGCTGCCTGGGACTCCTTGGGGTATGTGTTTGCTGCAGTGGATGTTTTCCTAGCTAGAGGAGAATATTCAACAGAGTTTGCATGATGAAACAGGAGAGGTCATTAAAAAAAACAATAACAAAGATATTTTTAAAAGGGATATAGATGAGATGCCCATTAGAGAAGAAAACCCATTTATATCACATTAGAAACAATACAATTATCTTTCTGTATGCCCATTTTAGCTGAATATTTAATTTATATCAAAAGATTATGGCTGCCTTCTAAACATAAGTACTAAGTGAGCTTTTTTTGAATGTAGTGATATATTAAAGAAACATGCTTAAGATTGCACTGCGATTTATAGGATGTTGTATCATAATTGCCAAACAAGCATTCTAAAAAGCTGTCTGGTATTAATTATGTTGCAAACTTCTGCTGTCCTAAAACCATAGATATGCCTTCTTCCTTCTCTTACATGTGTTTTTTGGGCCTTTTTGGGTCTTTGTCTCAATTTACAGAGCAATTGTGTTTTCCATTATTCTAACAGGATTTCATGTCACATAATACTAAAATAACATGAAAGCAATATATTTTAATTGAACCCAAGTTGCAGAACCCAAGTACAGTATGCTTTCTCACATTACCAGATAGCCTTTTATTGTTTCAGATCACCTTTTATTATGTGGGACTAACTTTTTGGTAGACGTAGCTCTAGTGTCCTGCTTGCTCTTAACTTTTCTTGAGGGACATGACCTCATGATTTCTGTTCTGGTACTCTTGTTTTTAGATGTTCTGGTTTGGAAGTGATGTTTTCCTTCTGCCAGCAAGACTTTCCATGGAGATTATCTAGAGCATGTTGGCAAAAAAATCTGTACATGACAGGAGTAGAGGCAACATCTGCACATCCACAGTTTCAGGATCCCATTTGATTGTTGGGTATTGTGCCACTACTGCCATTTCATCTTGGCTCCAAGAGAAATGGGACACCTGGCCTGGCCTGGACAGACTATTTTGTGGGGTGGAGGAATGGGGCTTGATGTGAGAATATCAGCTTCATACAAGACTATTAAATGCAAGTCTTCTGGGAGGTCAATGTTCCAATGTGCATCTCTCCCACTAAATGATTTAAGTTTAAAAAAAAGAAAAAAGGAAAATAAAATTTAAAAAACATTTTTGGGAGGGAATCCCTTTTATGGGCAATGTACTGGTTTGACACTGCATTTGCCAGGTTGAAAATATATACAGTAGACCTGAAATGGGATCCTATTTCACATTCTAGTCTGAAAAGGCAATGGTATCACAAGAAATAATTTCCTGAAGGATGGAGGCTCAAGTAATAAGTATTGAGCATCAAAGTTCCTGGTAAAATGAACCAATGTTCTCATTATCTTTTTCAATATCCTTCATGACTCTTCAGGATTACAACTGTCCATTACTATTATCATCATTGTCTCATCATTATCTGAAATGAAATTCAAAGATGGTAAGTTCTATTTTTTTGAGGGTGTAATCCAGTTATGATTTATTTATTCTCCCCTGAAATACCTCCAGTAGTTTCAGCTGACATTTTTAATACCAGTGGTCTTGGTCTTGCACTGGAGTGAAATATATTCTGTTTCTGTTAACTCTTAATGTGAACCAAAACACGTTTCTCTCAACTTACAACTATAGTCTAGCTTTCTCCATATTCATGCCTGCTAGGCATATTGGACTACATCTGTCATGCCCCTAGCCATTATTGCTAGTAAATGTAACAGCAAGTGAAGTCCAACTTTTCTAGAGAGAAAACCTGCTATAGATTTTTATGCAGTCCAGTTAAATCCCACAATGCCCAGTGCTTTTAGTCACTTATTTCTCTTTTGTAATTCTCCCTCCCTTTCTTTCCCTCTTTTAGCAGGGTAGAGACAGAAGCAATTATATTGACTACAGGAGGGAAGAAATCACAGCCAAGTGAAACCAATGAAGAGCCACTTGCTAAATTGGTACATATTTCCCTTAAAATAGTGTGTGCCAAAGCCAAACAAAAAATCCAAATAAAGAACCCATAACTTTCCTTCATTTCTTCAATAGAAACAACTGTTTTGCCCCTTCCCCACACAAGTGAATTTCTGAGGAAATGTGGGGGAGTGATCCCATTGACCTGGCAGCATTGCTCTATGGAAATTTATTTATTTATTTATTTATTTATTTATTTATTTATTTATTTATTTATTTATTTATTTATTTATTTATTTATTTATTTATTTATTTATTTATTTATGAGACTTATATACTGCCTCAAAGTGCAAGCACTCTCTAAGCAGTTTACACCATTAGGCAATGTATATTTATATTGCCCCCAACAATCTGGGTCCTCATTTTACCTACCTCGGAAGGATGGAAGGCTGAGTCAACCCTGAGCCGGTGAGATTTGAACAGCTGAACTGCTGATCACAGTCAGGTAAAGTGGCCTGCAGTACTGCACTCTAACTGCTGTGCCACCTCGGCTCTTGTAAATGTTCATCTCTCCATTTTCATTCTCTTCGAGGAGATCAAGGAATGGGTAGCCCCATAATGTATAAAGCCTATTCTTTAGCTCTACCTCTCATCAGATGAGGACAGCATGAAACACTTGCAGTAATCTTGCAATTATTACACTATAATATATGAGCTTTTCTTGAAGGAGATTCTGTGCCAGACACCATTTATGGGCAGAAAAAGATCAGGAGGCTGCAGTGCACTGGCCTTGGGGAGAGAGATAGGTAGTGCTGTCTCTAATGGTTACATTTCCGGCCCAGAGATTAGAAGACAGCTTTGGCTGATGGAAAAATGGTCCTCATCCACCCTGCCCCACCTCAGGATGGGGGGGGGGGTCAGTCTGACCTTGAATTGCCTGGAAAAATGTTCTTTGTGAGGGGGATGGAGAGGAAGAGGAGACAGAAAGCTCTCTGAAAGAAATAGGACAATCTGTTGTTGAGGCCCAATAGGCTGTTTGTCAAGTAAAGGCCTAAATACTGACCCTTTGCTGAGAAGTATAATTGATATTCAAACAAAACATTTACCATGGATTCAGCCGTTCAAATCTTGCTCTAGTAAGGGCTGTTCTTTGATACTTAGCCAAACCTATTGTGAGACATTTTTCTATCTGCAATGTCATTTCATTCCTTTGTAGACTTTGTGGATTTTTTGACTTGCTGTCTGACCAAGATTAGATAATGTATCGATAGTCCCTGATGTGAGACAACTAGTTATCTACCTGGTGGGCAGAACCATCACTCTTCTAAACATATTTTGGGTTGTGTAGTATTTGTGTTTATATTTTTTTCTTTTAAAATATAACACTCAAATAGATATTATAAACATTTAATGTCAACATTTCTACAAAGGCAATCTGTTAGGAAAAAGGGTTTGTTAACATAGTTCCGAAAATTAGCTCAGATTTGAATAAAACTATCCCTAATTAAAACATGTATTCAGAATTCTTTTTTGTTGTTGTGTTCATTTTTTCAGTCAATACTATTTGAAAGATTAGAAATTAACTGGTTTTCCTTGTTTTCTGGAATTTTTATAAGATACAGATTGAGTGATTTTCCTGAATTTTTCAACATTTTTACCAGAGTTTTTGTCAAACGCTCAAGCAATCCTAGAGCAGTGCACAAAAGCAAAAATAGTATTTAGTATTTAATAAGTAATAGTGTTTAGTTTCAGTTATAACAGACTAAACATAAAAAAGCAATAAAAGCAAAAGCAATAAAAGCGCAGCACTTAGCAGTATCACAATTAAGATTTTCTTTAAGAGACAGTTAATCAACACTGCCAGCTAAGAAGAATTACCTGTCAATTTACTTACAACCCTTCCAACGAAACTTAAGAGAGCTCTCAATTAAGATAAACCAGTTTTGAGGAAATATTGCATAGTCCTTATTTTCTCTATTTAGTTTTCAGGATCATTTCTTCGTGAATTAGGGAATTATGAGCATCAAATAAATTTAAACAAACAAATAAATAAATAAATAAGGTTCTATGCTGCAAAGATTTGTCAGTGGGTTTGTCAAGTGTGCTTCTTCATCATTGTCTCAGGCAGGGGCGGGTTCCTAATTTTTTTACTACCACTCTGTGGGCGTGGCTTATTTTGTGGGTGTGGCTTGCCAGCCATGTGACCGGGTGGGCTTGGGCCTTGGGAGCTTGGCAGCGGCCGGAGAAGCGGGGGGGGGCATTGCCCACCCGCAACGCAGCCCCCCACAGTGGGAGCAGCAAGACCGCGGCAGCGGTTCTTCTAGGAGGGTCCGGCCGGCCTGAATGCTTCTCCCCATTCGATGATCCTAGGCTCCTGCCGCCCGTTCCCCCTCCCCTCAGCAGCTCGAGAAGCCTCGAACGTGCAAAAATGCCTGGGATCATCACCGCGCGTTTGTGGCTTCTCGGACTGCTGAAGGGAGGGGAACTGAGATAGCTCCTGCTGCCCGTTCTTTCAGCGTCTCACGTGCTCCCTCAGCCATCCTCCCCTGCTTGGACTCACTGTGGGGTAGGAAGGCAGCGCATGCGCAGTGCCGGAAGCTCGGCTTCTGGGCATGCGCAAAAGAAAATTTTAAAAAATGTAAAAAAAATTTTTTTTTAATGGCGGTGCCCAGGCACCAGCAACCGACCGCACCGGTACTGTGACGTCACCAGCGGGCCGCTACCGGTGCTATAGAGTGGACCGCATCGGTAGGAACCCACCACTGGTCTCAGGGATTTCTAAGATTTGTGCATCAGCCTGTTGCACCTCATGTAGGAAAGTTATGCAATTACGATTCCCTTAAGAAATTGCAATAAAGATCACTAAGTAGAGTCACATAATATGCAGAAATCTACACGAGTGTAAATCTGCATTAGCAAATATTTTATATTAATTTGATTTAATGTTTTATAGTAATGAATTCCCATCATCGCCCAGTTTCATCATTTTGTAACAATCTAAGGATTTTAAATGAATATTTTGTTACAAATTCCAAGCAAAATTACAATCTAAAATATAATCCAACCTAGGAAATGCTCTTATAATAAAATACATAATGGCTTCAAAAATATGCTTTCCCCAGATAATTCATTCAAATGTTTTAAGTAGCTAATTTGTGTTCAATTTCTCCAGACTGTTGATAATATGGTAATGTAATTCTTTATATGGAGTTAAATTATATAGCTTTTTTTTTCTATCCAAGGGCTGTATTGCATTTGATTTTGGAGTGTCATGTTGGGGACTGTACTTGAACATGGATGGTCTAGGACAAGGGTATCAAACTCAATTTCATTGAGGGCTGCATCAGGGCTGCGGGCATGGCTGACTGGGTAGGCGTGGTTGACTTGGTGGGCGTGGCCAGCTTGACGCCACTCCCCAAACTGCTGGCATGTTTCCTCTTCGCACTGGGTAGACTGGGCCGAAGCCACGCTGGCCCAACATTTCCTCTTCACATTGGGTAGACCGGGCTGAAACCACGCTGGCCCGACGTTTCCTCTTCGCATTGGGTAGACCGGCCGAAGCCACACAGGCCAGCCCCTTACATTTTCCAGGACAGCCCCGCGGGTCGGATCCAACCACATTGTGGATGCGGCCAGCGAGCCTTGTGTTTGACACCCCTGGTCTAGGATACGGAAAGGGATCAGAAACTTGTTAAGGAAAAATGTATACTTTTTAAAAAGATTATTGTGCAGTAAAGCATTCTGTGAGCCAACATATAGCATGCAAAACACAACAGCTGTTAATGATAAAATTGGAAATGATTGCTGGTGAATCAGTAGGTATGCCTTGCTTCTTTGTTTCTCGCCTTTTGCTGAAAATAGTAGAGGATAGAGATAATAAGTATAATCTCAGCAGCTTTCACAGGAGGGAGACTTAGTCTGATAAAGCAGCAGTGTTCATTGCAATGCAATCCAGGCTCCTTTTATTTTATTTTATTTTATTTATTTATTTATTTGTCAAACATGTATAGGATAGTAGTAATTTGTATAAACATAAGTAAAAAGTAATGATAAAAGAGGACAATAGGACAGTAGGACAGGGACGGTAGGCACGCTGGTGCGCTTATGCACGCCCCTTACAGATCTCTTAGAAACGAGGAGAGGTCGACTGTAGACAGTCTAAGGTTAAAGTTTTTGGGGTTTGGGGAAGAAACCACAGAGTCAGGTAGTGCATTCCAGGCATTGATCACTCTGTTGCTGAAGTCGTATTTTTTGCAGTCGAGTTTGGAGCGCTTTACATTTAGTTTGAATCTATTACGTGCTCGTGTATTGTTGCGGTTGAAGCTGAAGTAGTCATTAACAGGAAGGACATTTTGGTATATGGTTTTATGAACTACATTTAGATCAGATCTTTTGTACACACATTGTAACATTCACACATGTCCAAAGCCTGTAGCAAGACAGGGCAACTTTGCTTTTGGCAGGAGTCTCAGAACAGGCTCCATATAATCTGTAAATTGGATTCAGGTCAAAGATTCATAAGCTTACGAGGGAATTGGGGGAGGAAATCAAAAACTGCACATTGGCTTCTAAGTAGAATATAAATACAAGAAATGATTGAATAAATCAATATTTATGGGGGAAGGTGCAACCTGTATTAAAACCTCAGGGGAATCATATATGGGTCTGAAGCTGGGCTTTGTATGCTTGGCTAAATTTTGATAAATGTTGATTAGACATGGTGTGACATCGCATGACATGACTTTCGACAGTGTTCCTTTCTTGATAGTAATGCATGAGGACCTCAAGCGCCTTTCACAGGCCAATCATGTAGATCAGTTCATCCCTGAATATAGGCACAGGACTGCCTATCAGTGTCAACTGCCATCACATAAGATACACTTGGTGCTGTCACAGATTATTTGGAGCAAATGGAAAATATTCCTACTGAGTCATAGAAGAGTGTTTCATTTTAGAGTCACTTGAACCCAAATGCAAAATTGTCACAACACAAGAATGATTCAAAGCATAGCAACAAATAAAATGTTCCAACAACAAAAAATGCTTGTCAAGAAGAAGGATCAGGGGTGGTGAAACCCAAGAGCTGGTTTAACTAATCATTGCAAATAATTTTTGCAGTAATTTTGGAATGCTTTGCCTGCTATTCCTGCAGCAACATCTATATCCTTTGACCCTACGGACTTGTCCAGTAGATGCAGTCTTTATCTTGCATACCATGAGAAAAGGACCCTGCATGGAGGGAAGATTAGATCAGAGTAAATTCATTACTCAGCAGAGTTAGTTGCTGGGTTGGCTTTCTCAGACCATAGAGCCCTTCCTGTAAATTAAAGCCAAATAGGCATCTCAATCAGAAACAGGCAAAAATACCCTTGGTTTTTATGGAAGGATTAAAGGGCCCTTAAAAATAAGTTTTCCAATATTGCTTCTTATTTCCCTATTCTTTCACTCAGTAGTTGCCAGTGAAAAAAGAACAATGTGTTTTCCATGTGCCCTCTTTATGTGAATCTGCACTTGTGTTTTTACAGGGGGGGGGAGGGAAAAATGAATTAGTAGCTCAGGGAGTAATTGACTGACTCATTCTTGACTGCTTTTGCTGCCCTTTCCTTATATATACACACACACACACACACACACACACAGTCATCCCAATCAACTCCACCATACTCTCTGTGCTCACTATTTGCTTGGATTTCTCACAGGCAAGGTTAATTTAATGATCCACATCTTTCAAAGAAAAATTGTGCATGTTTAGAATCAGCCCCAATGGCTTCAAGAGTTCACATTCATTTTCTTTCTCAGTAGCAATAGCATTACGAATCACTTTGAACACAAAGATCCATGGGCAGTTTCTGTTTGTTAAATTAAACTACTCTATTATTGTGTGCCACAGGCTTTTGACACTTCGCTATTGCGGATCATTCAGATGGTTTGAGAGCCTTTCAATAGAAATAGGCATTCTTGTATTCTTGTGTCAGACCCCTGGTAATGCCTTGCCACATGCATTTATTTTTAAGAGTCCTGTAATACATTTGCTATTATAATTACTAAATTGCAATCAGTGTGAACAAATGGTTTACATTTTTTAAACTGTAAAAAAAGAAAAATAATGAATGACTCCTCGTTTAATGCAAAAAGCCATAGAGTTAAGAAAATGCACACAGACCAGCGGTGGGTTGCTCCCGGTTCGGACCAGTTCTTAGAACTGGTAGCGCTGGCGGCGGGATGCTCCACCCACCTGCCCGGGACTTTCCACCCACCCACCCAAGTGTTGCGCATGCACAAGCGCACACATGAACCGGTAGCAAAATTATTTACAGCCCACCACTGACACAGACAGGTTTTCCCTAAATGATATTAAAATCAGCTTTTGAAAATTGTTCATTCTGTATCCATTATCTACCTTCCTCCAATGCTCACATATACAGGAAAAACTGCTGGATCCTAGAACTACAAAACAAAAACAAACAAAAAAACCCAAATAAGGCATTTAATTTAAGGCACTTAATCTCTCCTCCTGTAGGGACGTGGTGGCTCAGTGGCTAAGACGCTGAGCTTGTCGATCAGAAAGGTCAGCAGTTCGGCGGTTCGAATCCCTAGTGCTGCGTAACGGAGTGAGCTCCCGTTACTTGTCCCAGCTTCTGCCAACCTAGTAGTTAGAAAGCATGTAAAAATGCAAGTAGAAAAATAGGGACCACCTTTGGTGGGAAGGTTCCGTGCGCCTTCGGTGTTTAGTCATACCGGCCACATGACCACGGAAATGTCTTCAGACAGTGCTGGCTCTTCGGCTTTGAAACGGAGATGAGCACCATCCCCTAGTGTCGGGAATGACTAGCAGATTTGTGCGAGGGGAACCTTTACCTTTACCTTAATCTCTCCTCAAGAAAGACCTGCCCCCTCCTGCCTACTTCCTGCCTGCTTTTAAAAACTGTATTGAAGTAAAGGAAGACACAGACTCCATGAATAAAAGGCATCTTCCCACCCCATATTGGATATTGGTAGGGATATCGTTAACTACTAAAGAAGGGGATATTGAAAAAAATCAATCATCGCAAGGTATGAAAAACAACACATGCATATACAGTAGATCAGCTTTTAAGATCTATCCAACATACATTTATTCATAGATTTTCACCCAAGATATTTATGTTATGTGAGCACTATTCAGCCTAATGGATTATGGTGGCAGAAATGTCAATGTACAAGAAAGCCAACATGTAGAGCGATCCAGGACAATTTCAGCAGGTCTCCCATTTCACTGATTTGACAGTCTTGCCAATGTTCTATTGGCAAAATGTTAACCCTGGCTGAGAAGAATGAAAAGTCTTTCTCGTAACTCGTAATTTCCTTCTATTTACAGGGTATGTTAGACATGCATGTGGCTTTTATCTGCAATTGAATATCCTCATATTTCAGAGAGGTAATTATAATGCTGGGAAATGAGAAAATGTTCCTCCAATTCACATGAAAGTGGTAACATCACCTAACAACAGTGAACAGTAATGATACTAACTGAACATTCTGTTCCTTAATTAATTTGTCAGCTGTATTTTTGTGAATTATTTTACAAATAGAGTGAAACCATTTCAAATTTCCATAAAGGACCGTGTGTTTATGTTAGTTAAAATCCCCTTGTTAAGTAAAATATTTTTATTTGGCCTAGCAATGTCTTACATTATATGATACATTAATAACTGTTTAATAATTGTGGAATATTATAGAATATTCAGTTGAAAAACTCCCCCCCTCTCTCTCTTCACATCAAGGATTTCACTTGCCAATTAACCCAAATGAAGACAATAGTTCCTATTACAAGAAGCTGTATTTGCCCATTACAGCCCCTATCTAGTTATACCCACAGAGCAATGGTTGTTTTTTTTCCTTTCTGAAGGGTGCAGACGAAGCCTACATTCCTCTAGCATCAATTAGCACTTCAGGGCCCTAGCCAGCTCATATCAAAGTCAAGCAGATTATTTTAATTAGTTTTGTTTCTATTTAAACCTCTGACTTTTCTTGCTTATTATGGCAACTGATTTCAAAGTTAAACTGTTAACTCAAATTGCAGCCCAATTAAAAGCTCCAACATGAAATCTTATATTTTTAACATCTTGGCTTGAGATAATTAAAATACTCTGCAGAATAATAATCATAAGTCATTATCGTCAGAATCACCACATCTTTTATAGTACACATGTTAAGATGTGTTGATTATAGCTTTTCTTTCTCAACCACATGGCATGTGGTTCCAAATGGCATGGAAAGTCTTCACTTCAGGAATTCTTTTTCCAAGAAACTGGAATAAAATTTATAATGTATTTGGAATCATAACACAATTTATACTTCAGTATTATAGTAGCATAAGAAAGTTGTTCCTTTTTCCAATTTGATACATTCAACATGGCTGGAGAACAGGCGTGGGTTCTGGCTTACCTCGCTGCCAATTCGCTTCCTGATGCGGTGTGCAATTTGAGTGCGCACGCGCATGCGCAGTGCTAAAAACCCAGCTTCTGCGCATGTGCAGAAGCAAAAACCAAGATGGCGGCACCTACGCCGCTGCCAAGAGAGCCAGTTCGGGGGGGGGGGTGTCCAGCCAACCATCGGCGAGCGGGGGGAAATTCCCGCTACCAGTTCTATAGAACCGGTCCGAACCGGCAGGAACCCACCTCTGCTGGAGAAGCTGTTGCCCTCCAAATGTTGCTGAATCATACTTCTCAACCAACACAGTATTGGAGAGAAGTTGTAGTTTAGCAACATCTGAAAGGTTATGGAATTTTTCTGCATTAAAGAAGAGAGAACCAAACTTTAAAGAGAGAAAAACCCTGGTTTGTATAGAAAATAATTTCTATGGAAAAGTAGCTTGCAGTCTACTAAAGTTTGCTGTTAAGTTTAATTGACAATGCATGTTTTTATTCATATTTCTATTTTATATATTACAAATGCCATATGTCTCAAATATTTAATATTTCTTGAACAAAAGAAGGAAGGAAAGCTCTTATAAGTGACTTTTCATTGTGAGACAGGTCAAGGCAGCAGTTATTTTGAATGGATGGTACTTAGAGGAATTTTTTTTAAATGCCAAATGTTTACTGGCTGCAGCCCCATTGATAGGTCAGAATTCTGTGGAAAGTATTATTTTAATAGATTATAGGTCTAGCAATATATCTCTTCCAGAACCCATCTGGAACGATTTCTGAGAATCAGAGTATTCTGTGGATAAGTTAGGTGGCAAATTACTTATCAGAAGTTTCCCAATGGGCCCTGCTAATTTTATTTTCTACTTGCTTAGGAGTGTGGAATAGTTAATATTCATACTTAGGAAAAGTCAAAAGCAAAAATAATTTAGACTAATAATATTTGCTTTTTACTGAAATAATTAACAGCAAGAATCATGAGTACGTCAAGAAAGTAAATATGCATATTTTGATACATTATATTAATTTTGATACATTATATTAATTAATTAATTAATTATAAGAGCCGAGGTGGCGCAGTGGTTAGAGGCAGTACTGCAGGCCACTTTAGCTGACTGTGATCCACAGGTCAGCGGTTCAAATCTCACCGGCTCAAGGTTGACTCAGCCTTCCATCCTTCTGAGGTAGGTAAAATGAGGATCCAGATTGTTGGGGGCAACATAAATATACATTGCTTACTGGTGTAAACCGCTTAGAGAGTGCTTGCACTGTGAGGCGGTGTATAAATCTCACAATTAAATAAATAAATAAATAATTTCAAAGTGAAAAGCTTTGTATCTATGCTTACCGGTAAAATTTAACATTTAAATATGGTCTAATTGATATCCAAAATATATATAGTCTAGCTACAAATACTAAGAGCCCCATGGAGAAAGGGTGTTACAATCTCAATGTTAGGCCTCTCCCTCTTCACATTTACAATCATCTCCTGATAATAGAACGCTTGTAGATAAAATATCCACCTTTATCCCTTTCCCAATGGGATAATTTCTCATATTTCTCAATGGTGAAAATTTAGTACAGAATGAAACAGAAAAAAACCTACTGGTTCCAAAATATATTAACACCGCCTATGGTTAACCCATTGAATGGATAATGAAGATTATCCTGTTTTCTTTTAACAGAATAACAGAGTTGGAAGGTACGTTGGTGTTCTAATCCAAACTCCTGCTCAAGCAGGAGATACCATTTCAGACAAATGGTTGTCCAATCTCTGCTATTTCTGCTATTCTGCATGCCGGTATATATTTATTACTAATAAAACTGCATCTGTAGTAAATTGGAGACTGTTGTTGTGTACAAGTCAAACATCCTTTCATGTTATACATGCTGTTGTGTCCGGAGGACGAAGGGATGACAGGAGACTGGAGTCTGAACAAACCAGTCTTTTATTTAAGTAACAGCAAGAGAACAACACAGCAGGAACGCTAGCAATGCTAATTGGCAAGAGTTGCCTCAGCCGCGTTTGACAGCTCTATTTAAGGCGGCTGTCAAACGCGACGGCCAATCGGAGGGCTGGATTCTCCCGCTCGGCAGCCCGACCAATCAGAGGAGGTGGTGGCTGTTGCCGGCATCCTGGGGAGGACGTAACACATGCTAAACCTGAACATAGAACATTTGGCTTTGTGGCTCCAAAAACATTATCTCTAGAGATTAATTAAAGAGAAATTAACTGACTACTGCAAAAGCATAGCACAAAATTTAGGAAGAAGTTATCTGTTGCCTTGTCTGAATTAGTAATTCAGAATGGCAGCAATCACTCTAGGTACTTTGTTTTGTTTTGAGTTGCTTGCTCTTATAAATGAACCCAACAGAGAAGTTGATAAAACATAATGTTTTAACAAAGAGCAAAAGCAAAGAGAAAACTCTCATAGGACACCTATTAGCCTACTTCTCTAGTGTATCTTTCTCCTCAGCAACCAGTCTAGAAGATGGTCAAATGAACTAGAAATTGATTTAAAATATGTCATCTTGAGATTTTAAGAACTGTTCTGAATATATTTCATTTACATTAGAAAACAAAGAAAATAAAGAGTAATGCCCTTAGACATGCAACAAAGGAAATAAGTATATTTCTAAACATCTTTAAAAAGCACCACATCTACAGAATGTTTGCATTTATTTGAGTGGCTCATCTTTTATAAAAAAGGTGAGGATAATTTTACAATAGAAAGAAAGCTGAAATTTGCTGTATGTATGCATACATGTATAAGTATGTCTTATATATTCCAAGGTACTCTGATTATTTTATAAATGTGTAATAGGTCATTTGAAGTTTCTTTATTATTATTATTATATTTTTTATTTTATTTTTAAATATACATCCATATTGTGTGTGGACAGAGTTGGTTCTGAGTATCATTCATATTAATCCAATTCGCAGTAACAATATTAGTAATCTCTATCACATTTATCAAATTTAAGTAATCCTCATTATATTGTTTAAACATACATAAACAAAAAATGCCTAACTCCTCATTTTTGTCTCTATTTTCATCTATATCTTTCTTGTTCAATCTAAACATTTCTCTATTATGTATAGGCAAAGTTGTTTCTGGGTATCATTCATATTAATCCAATTCACTCTAACAATGTTGGTAATCTCTCACATTTATCAAATTTAAGTAATCCTCCTTATATTATTTGAACATACATAAAAATGCCTAAAATGTGTAAACTTCTAATTTTTCTATTATTTTTATTCATTCTATAAAATTTATATTCTAATATATCCCCTATCTAATTTTATTTCTGCCTCTTTCAGCTTACAATCAGGCTACTTTAATATTTAAGGGGCAATTCTTTCTATCCATCGTCTCTTCTCCTCTTTAGTGCTTCAATTCTTATCCATTTTTTAATTCACCTCCCACACTCCTCATCTTTGTCTCTATCTTCATCTCTATCTTTCTTGTTCAATCTAAACCTTTATCCCAGTACAATCCTATACTGCCATTTCTCCCAGATGTCTGCCCATGTCCCAAACTCCTAATCAAAGGTATCTTCCTGTCTCTCCAGTTGTTGATTTGTCTGTTTTATTTTCTTCGGTCTTTCTCCCTTTATCAGCTGGTTTGTGAGTCCTATTTTTTGCTCCAGTCCTTAATTTATTTGTTGATGTGGCCAATCCATCGGTTCACTCTGCTCCTTTTGCTTGCCATTTATCTGGTCTTTTTCGTCGATCTGTTGCTTCATTTGCTGGTTTTTCTTATCCATATTTTTCCCCTGTTTGTATTCAATTTGCTGGCTTGAGTAATCCATTTCATCTAGACTTTCTGTTGCTTCCACCAGTTCATGGGCAGTTTGATCTTTGTTCATTGTTCTTTGCAAAATGTTTTCCATTTTCTCATCTATACCTTCAATTGAATCCATAATATTTTGGAACAACGAAGTCATCTCATTAAAAAGTCCTCTCATTTCCACAGCTGTTTCTTCAACTCCAGTCATATTAGCAATAAAGGTGAAATAAACAATAAAGCCACAATCTAGTTCAGAAAGAGTCCAAATTTCCAATCATTAGTAAATGAGGCTCTCCTATCAAATTTCCATGCTGCCTTTTTTCCAACAGGTATTTATTTCACTCAAAATCCATTTCTTTCAAAACAAAGTCAATTATTTAAATGAGCCAGTTCCAGCATTTACTCAATACTCTTGATAGTCCAAGGAATTTTCCAAGTTCTTTAAGTCTGCTCTGTGGTTTTAGTCTTTTATTCTAGCTTTCCAGAGTCTCTTTTATTAAATGTCTTTTTTATTTCCACCTCTGGTAAGCATAAGGCAATAAACAGTTAAAAGTCACAGCCACCAAGTATCACATATTCCTTTTCTCCTCTAAATTTCCAGGAGTCTAGGAGTCACTCTTCCTTTCATCAGTAGATGGTGCTCTCGACTTACTTTTCAATATAGATCTTGGAATTGCTTATTTTCGCAGCTTAAACAATTATCTTTTTAGACTCTCTTATCACAGATTTTTTTTATTTTCCTTGGGGTTAATTTTTAAGTAGAAGAAGAATCATCTCACCCAGAAACAATCTCTGTTCACTGTTCTGTTCACTCCTGCACTTTCTTAGGTTTTCTGGCTGTCTCCAGCTTCATGGCAGGTTGACTGCCGCTGTTCCTCATCTTTGGATGAGGGGGATTTTCCAAGTCAGGGAGGAGAGATGCGGCTCTCCTCGACCTGCAAGGTGCCCTCCTTTACTTCACCACCCCTACAGAGTGGCTATCGCTCCTTTCGGAGCCCTCCGACGTGGAGATCTCAGAGCGGGGCCGTGGAGCTCGCGGTCCTTGCCTCCGACGCCACCGGAAGCACAGCAGAAGTTCAATCATTTGAAGTTTCTCATACAATAAGGTAGGGCAATATGTACAAGAAAGGTTCCTTTTTGTTTAATATATCTCTTTGTATTTGTACATTTTTAACCAACACCTTGTTTTCATTATTATATATACTTAGGTCTTCCTATTTGCTTTCTGAATAAACTTAATACATTTTATCTTCTATCTTTAAAAAAAGCATGCCATCAAAGAATGGCATGCAAGGTGACTAGAAATTAAAAATATTTAAATAATTAGAAAATAATTTAAGTCACTACTAAAAATATCATTAAAATTGGTCAACAAAACAACCTAGTCAAAATTCAACTAAGCAGCCAGTTTTTGCAACTAACCAGCAGTATTTGCAAAAGATCTACCTGAATGAAAATATTTTGCTTGTTAGCAGATGAATAACATAGGAGCAGTCAGCTTGACTATCATTGGCTGGGAATTACACTGGCTTAAAATTGTCCAGTTATCAGAAAAAGGATCATATATTTCTCTGAAATACATTAAAATGCATGAGAAGGTAACAGAAATCGTATAGGTCCTGGGAGAGAATCAGATCAATCGGAGAGACATTTTCATTATGAATCCTCCCCTGTACCTGAAGAAATGTCATCAGTCCTTCCTTCTCTGACATCAGAATTACAAGGCCATGACCTTGAGCTATTGTAATGACATGTGGGGAAGACCTTGAGAGGTAGGGAGAAGAGATGCTGCCTAGGGTACTGTCAGATAAGAGATTGTTAGGTCAGATAAAAGACTTACAAGATTGATGTTAGTCTTATCAGGTAGACCAGATAGGAGACACAACCAGATAATCTAATTCTACTTTATTGTAAAGGGGCATGAACAGAATCTTGCAAGTTTGAAAGTACAAATATCCCACCATCTCCTTTATGGCTTGAGAAACTAGGGAGGATCATTTCGGAACCTCTTGCTCTACCTACTATAACCCTCTTATCTAACCATTTTCTAGGCAGCATCTCTTCATCACATCATCCAAGATCTTTCCCACATATCATTACAACTGTGTATAAACTTAGACCAGTCTTAAATTTGATCTAAACAAATTACACAAAAGAACCTCCTTGCCTGATGGACTCTGTGCAATTGGCAGAAACTCCAAGGATGTTTCTTCTTAAGGATTTCAACCTGTTACTAGGCAATGTTGAGTCTGGGACAGCTCAGCGATCATGCCCACTGTGAACGTGGACCTTTTCCAAGTTATTGATACTTGAACACATACCAGTGGTTGCACAATATCTGTCTTTTGCCTTACAACCATGTTACAATGTGATCAGGTATTGGAGGTCATTATCATTAGTGCTTTGCTATGTTTAGTCAAATGACTTTTAAATTGCTTTTTCATTTGCTGATATCACCCCATCCTCCATGGAGCCAAGACCTATTATATCAGCCTGATCAGGTAATTTATGGACTCTGTGAGCTTCCAGACAGATATTTGGGTGTTTTGCTGGACAGTTTGACCAACATCTCACCCTTGATACTGATGGCAGAGGCCTTGAACCATACTGTCTTTATGCATCCTCTCCCTATGTACTGGCCCTGGGATGCCCCTTAGTTTTTTTTTTTAGAAACCCCAAGAGATAAAAGTACCAATATATTAGCATCTTGACATTAGGACATATGTTCCATCATTTTTGCCACCCTTGCAGGCCAACGTAGAGATAAGTAAGAACTGTATGAACCTTTAATAGCAGCAACTTTATAGTCACTTCTGGTGTTTTCTGTCACTGCTGACTCAGATTTTGGTCATGAGTGCAACAGAGAGCATATCTATTTATTACAGGATTATTGTGTGCCCATGTCATCACTAATGAATAGGTGGTTTGATAACTTCATACCTTTGAATGCTGCTGGTCTAGCAATTGGTGCCAAAATCCTGTTACCTGTAAGTGGCTGGGATCTTTTCTATCAAGCAATGAGATGGCAGAATATCTGCTCTCAGCAGGGAGAGTAAAGCAGCATATGCTTTTATAGCATTGCCAAAGTAATTAGTTCAATATATAGAAAACATGAGTTATCCCTGCTGGGTGACTTAGTTACAATAAGAGCCCATGAGGGAGGCTGAAGTCAGATATTACTTCTCCAATTTAAAATTAAAACAATTGATCAATTGGCCCAGCTGGAATTAGAAGGAAACTAAATGCACCTGAAATTTAAAACAAAAATTAACAACTAAATTTGGCTCAGTGAAAACATTTAAGGTCTCATGGTGTCTTGGTGCATGTAACACATTATTCTGTCAATGAAGCGTGGATTTAAAAAGAAAAAAAACTCCTACAATTGTTGGAGATGGTGTTATTACTTTGATTTGAGTTTGGAAATGATGGTGATGCAGCTACCCAAAATACATTATTTGAGGTAGGCAGGTAAGAAGAAAAAGCCTATTGAAGAAGAATGAAATTTACATGATTTTTATGTGCTCAGCTTGTAGATTACTTACTACACCAGTTACATTTTTTTGTAATTTATTTACTTCCTAACATTTGATTCTATTATATCCTGTGAAAGCTTCTCTGCCTACTGGCCATGACAACATATTAAAAAAATACTACTACTACTACTACTACTACTACTACTACTACTACTACTACTACTACTACTACTACTAATAATAATAATAATAATAATAATAATAATAATAATAATAATAATAATAATAATAATAATAATAATAATAATAATAATAATAATAATAATAATAACAACAACAACAAACAACAACAACAACAATATTGTTGGAAGGGACCTTGGAGGTCTTCTAGTCCAACCCCCTGCTTAGGCAGGAAATCCTACATCACCTCAGACAAATGGTTATCCAACATCTTAAAAACTTCCAGTGTTGGAGCATTCACAACTTCTGGAGGCAAGTTGTTCCACTGATTAATTGTTCTAACTGTCAGGAAATTTCTCCTTAGTTCTAAGTTGCTTCTCTCCTTGTTTAGTTTCCATCAAAGTTCCTTCGAATTGTACATCGAAGAAACAGAAGAGGAAATTCCATATAATAAAATGTACAGTTGCATTAAAATTAGGGAAGGATGAGTCAACTTACACAGCATTTAAAGTTCCATGGTAGAGAACATTGCCCCCTCCAAGAGAGCAATAAGAAGACATTGATCCCATGTCGCATTAATTTGCATAAGCAAATTTTACACTAATATTAGGGCGAGTCAAATTTTTCAACTTTCAAATTCCAAATATTAGGGGTGCTCAAAAGTTGTGATGTGCCTTGGGGATTGTAAAGATATTTTGGTTACTTTAATATAATTTAGATGTGCTTGGTAAGTAACCTCATAAATATCATAACTTTTTAACATTTTGTTTGTTTCATTTGATGTATGATGTTGTTTCTTCTAGCCAACTGCATATACTCAATATAGTATATTTGGCAATTTGGAAAAGATTCCCAATTTTGCAGTATATTCCAGATATAATGATCCTAAATATCCTGTCAATCCCAGATTTAATAGTGAATATCCCAAGTTCATTTGAATTGATTTGATTCATAGATAAAAACAAACTGCTTCTAAAATTAAAGTTCAAAAAACCAATTTCTACCTAGTCCATTTTGTCCAATTTCTGTATCTCTGTTTTGTTTTAAAAAGGCATTCAGACCTTTCTATAATAAATGCAATTGCACCTCACTTTTCCTAACAAAAGCAAAATTCTTCCAAGCTTTTCTACCTAGGACCACAAAATCTACCATAACATAAATAGTCTGAAAAGTGATATAAAAGGCAGATACAAAATGATACAAAAATATGATTTTTTTTCCAAATAATTTACCAAATCCCTCAGAAGAACCCGGTGCAAAAAATAAAGCTAGTCCTAGTTCGCTTTAAAGCTATTGTATACTCCTCTACTCATTCAATACATGGCCATACACTGGGATGCTAAGAAATGAATTTTATCAATATTCTTCTAGCTCAGGGGTCTCAAACTCAATTTCATTGAGAGCCGCATCAAAGTTGTGTTTGACCTTGGGGGGGCCATAGGTCCGTAGCCAGAGGCATGGCCAGGCTGGGCGTGACCAACTCGATGTCACTCATCAAGGCTTTGTTTTTGATCATGACAGCCTCCCGCAGCCCTCTGCCAGCAAAAACGTAGCTCAGGGAGGCCGTGTGTGGCCCCCACGGGCTCCGATTTCACTGGCAGAGGGCTGCAGGAGGCTGTCGCAGCTGAAAATGGAGCCCAGGTGGGCTGCATGCATCCTCCCCAAGCTCCATTTTTGTTGACAGAGAGTTACACGAGGCCGTCACAGCCGAGAATAGAGCCTAGGCAGGCCGCGCATGGACCTCCTGAGTTCCATTTTCGCTGGTAGAGGTGCCACGGGCCAGTTCTTCACTGTTTCCAGGACAGGCCCAAGGGCCATATCTAAGAACCCCGCAGGCCAGACCTGGCCCCCGGGCCTTGAGTTTTACACCCCTGTTCTAGCTATAAAATGCTTAATTTATCAAATAAATTAAGAGATTATTATTATCAAATTATCTCTTGCTCCACCTAGATTCCTCTAGCATTTTGATGTTATTGCAAAGTTGAGATTCCGCAACAATCTCCAATTTAAATGTTGGATGAACCTTGTGAGGTACTGGAAACTCACACATTTTTTCTTTCTTTCTGGTAATTTGTTAAAATGTGAACTTTCCACTTCAAGAATTTTGTGACTGTTGTAAGTTCTAAGATTTACAGACTCAGACAAGGCACAGGCCAACTCCCATTGGGGAAAAAAGTGTGTTTATTACAAGACTGGAAGATTAGAAAATAAACTTTGCTCTTTATCAAGCAAGGATGTGAATCTTTCCTTGGTAATATTTGCATTTCTTCTATTTCTTTCTGAAGTTATTGAATCTCTGCAGGTAGTCCTCGACTTATAACAGTTCATTTAGTGACTGTTCAAAGTTACAACGGCACGGAAAAAAGTGATTTGTGATTGTTTTTCAACCTTTGTAGCATCCCCAAGATCATATGATCAAAATTTAGATGCTAGGCAACTGACTCATACTTATGACCACTGCTGTCTCCTAAGGTCATGTGATCACCTTTTGCAACCTTTTGGCAAGCAAAATCAATGGGGAAGCCAGATTCATTTTTTTAAAAATAGTTTTTATTAAATTATTTACATTTAAAAACATACAAAAGAAAAAATATATGACAATAACAAATACATTACAAACATATAGAAACATAAAAAGTGCATACAGCTATAAAACTTTCAATCTCTATAATTATCTTACGGCAATTATATATTGGCAGTTTATTTCTATATAATTTTCAATTCATTGTCTTATGTATTTATATAACATGTATTGTATAGTAAATGTTAATAGGTAGTAATACTCATATTAATAGTAGTTTTAGTAATAGTAACCATAATAATAGTAATAATAATAGTAATAATAATGATAATAATAACAACAACAACAACAACAACAACAACAATAATAATAATAATAATAATAATAATAGTAATACAGAAGAAATATTCTTTTTAGTATTGTAACATCATATTATACATACATACATACATACATACATACATACATACATACATACATACATACATACATACATACATACATATATATATATATATATATATATATATATATATATATATATATATATATAGTTGTATAATAAGGCTAGTTTTTCCATAAACTTCTTGGTTATACTTATACATGTCTCATTTGATTTATATTTGTATTTATTGTGTTAATCGTGTTTGTTTTTATTTTTCATACCAATTGTAAAATGTGTTCCAGATTTCATAGTAGTCGGAGTCCTCCTTTCCTTTTAATTCCATCGTCAATTTGTCTGCCTCAGCACATTCCAAGATTTTTCTAATTACACTACTTTCATCAGGGATATCGCTTTGTTTCCAGTATTGTGCTACCGTTATTCTTGCTGCTGTTAATATATGTAATGTGATATAATATTTTTTTTCCATTTTCTGATTAATGATTCCCAGCAGAAATGCTTCTGGTTTTATGTCTATTTCCTGTTGTGTAATTTCTGATAGCCAGATTTTGATTGTATTCCAGAAACTTTTTATTTTTGGACAGATCCACCACATATGATAGTAAGATCCTGTTTTGTGTTGGCATTTCCAACAATTGGGTGCTAGGTTTTTATACATTTTGGCCAATCTCGCCGGGGGGAGGTGCCATCTGTAAAATAATTTATAATAGTTTTCTTTATACGAAACTGATTTTGTCATTTTATAATTCTGGGGGGAAGCCAGATTCATTTAATTAACTTATCAACTGCAGTAATTCACTTAAAAGCTATGGAAAGAAATGTCGTAGAATGGGGCAAAATTCATTTAACAAATGTATCACTTAACAACAGAAACTTTGGGCTCAGTTGTGGTTGCAAGTTGAGAACTACCTGTACTTATTCTTAGATTCCTATTCTTTTTCTAGATGCTATATTTATTCATGTATTCCTATATTTATTTATTTATTCTAATCTATAGCTACAATCTTTATATTTTTATTTTTAATGTTTGTTATAAATATATAGCTTATCATCTCAACCTTATCCTCTGCCCCTCTTTAGCAAAGTTATAGCAAAGCAGTCTTTTATTGCCATAATGGGCCAGTAGTTATTAGTATATGGTTGGTCTTGAGTACTCTGCCAGCTTTAACACAAGGAAAACCACACATTGATTTAATCAAAAAACCACTCCCATGTTTAAAGAGCCAACTTATTCTAGCATGGTATGGGAGCAGCTCTGCAGCAGACAAAAAAGCTCTACAGAGAATTATTAAAACTGTCCAGAATATCATTGGGCTCCAGCTACCAGCCCTGGACAATATCTTCGCATCTCGCTGTTCTAGGAAGTTGCACAACATTCTCAGAGACTCTTCCCATCCTGCTTACAATCTTTTTGGACTGATGCCTTCTGGCAGAAGATACAGAACAATTTAAACTCGGACCACACGCTTTCTGAATAGTTTTTATCCCAGAGCTATAATTGCACTTAACAATGAACTAAAGGGTCACCATCAGTGAGCGGTTGGACAGTATTATTTGGTCTGTTGTGTGGATGTTTGAGTGGCTCAGGTGGGGAATTTGTGGTGGGTGGGGCGTGTTTTTGGGATTGTTATGTGTGTTGGGTCTGGTCTTTAGGCGTTATGTGAATTTTGTTGTATGGGTATACTGTGTATATTCATACAATGACAATAATAAAGTATTACATTGTGTTTCTAAAAGGAAAAGGTGTGGGAGAGAAGGTTGCTTCACCAACCTCATTTTTAATTCAATATTTCAGTGTTGAACTGAATGCTGAGACCTCCTTGTTTTGCCATAGATTTTTGGTTGGATGGGAAGAGGGTACTGGTGTTTTACCAAAAGATTGGTGAGGACAAACTGACTAGTGGTATGTACCAGAGGTGGGTTCCTGCCAGTATGCTCTTACCTGTTGGTTGCCGCAGAACCGAAGAAGCCGGTGGCATTCGCGGTGCGGGGCTTCCCCCACCCGCTTTCCCCTGCCCGCCTGGACGCTGCCCTTTGCGTTCTTCTGCCCTCTGTGCAAGCAGAACGCTTTGCGCATGTGCCGAGGGCAAAAGAACGCAAATGGCGGCGTCTAGGCGGGCGGGGGAAGCGGGCGGGGGGAAACAGGCGGTGGAAGCCCCGCGCCGCGAACGCCATCAGCTGCTTCGGTTCTGCGACGACCAACAGGTAAGAGCATACCGGCAGGAACCCACCTCGGGTATATACCTCTTTTCCTTAGGTGCATGGTACATAGAAATCTGTATGATTTATATTTGCATGTAATGGGTCGGTATTGTATTTGTAAAATTAATCAAGCATTTATTTTAGCCATTAAAGGGTTGTACTTGAGTTATACATTGTTGTTAATTGGATTGAAGATGAGAAAGATCATCCCATTTACAGATGTGTCTGTAAATGGATAAGTCCTTGGTGAGACACCTCTGTAAATGGGATGATCTTTTTCATCTTCAATCCAATTAACCTTCAGAAATAGATACTCCTTCGCAGTGAGATGGTGTCATCACCAACTGGAACAAAGATTGTTTAGCCTTCGTGGTCTCATTCTTGTCAGGAATCATAAACTCTGAAACCCGATGGTCTCATTCTTGGCAGGAGGGCAAAACCTTCTAATCTAAGATAGATTTGTCTTCCTTGGTCTTTGGTTAAAACCCAGTGAGATGGGACCATTGAGATGCAGGTGTTTTAATTATGGTTTGGACCAGTAGTGGGTTCTAAAACCCTTTACTACTGGTTCGCGCACACGCTTGCGTCCCAGATGGGTGGGCAGAGTCTCCCATCGCTGGTGCTACCGGTTCTAAGAACTGGGCCGAACCGGGAGCAACCCACCGCTGGTTTGGGCCCTATATAAACTAATCATCTCCATGAGATGAAGTTCAATGCAGACCTAACTGGGAGGATGCTGCATGATTACTGGCTTTGAACAGTCTCTATCCCCCTCTCTCTCTCTTCTTCCCTCCCTCCCTCCCTCCCTCCCTCCCTCACACACACACACACACACACACACACACACATACACACCACCGTCATTTCTCTAGGATTTTTCGACTGGCAAAAGGATATAATGTGTTTCTTCTTCATCTTATGCATTATGTTATATTTTTCTGTATTCCTGAATATTGTATCATTATTATCTCAGGTTACCTTATTATGTTATTTTCTTATTTTGCCTTGGAATAAAGCCTTAAGTACTTCTACTAGGGGCTCCTTGCTTCCAAATTCAAAGGAACTTGTGGCTCAAATCTGCTGTGCTTGGCAACAGAGCATTACAGAGGGCAAAATGTTCATTTGAGACCCCAATTTCTTTGTTCTTGCATCCAGGGACTATATCAGTGGTGGGTTCCTACTGGTGCAGTCCACTCTGTTGTTCTGGTAACGGCCAGCAGATGGCGCTATTTGCGCGCGACCGCTCCAGTGCTGTCTTCCTCAGACCGTCACTCGGCGCCATCTTTTTTGGGGGAATTTTTGGGCTGATTTTGCTTCCTGCACATGCGTGGAAGCAAAATCTCACGAGGGGACGCACGTGCATGCAAGATTCCGGCAATTTTTTGCTTTCGCGCATGCGCAGAAGCAAAAAAAAGCACCGAAATCGCGTGCGCTCGCATCCCTTGCGAGATTTCGGTGAGATTTTGCTTCCGTGCATGCGCAGAAGCAAAATTGCACGAGGGGGCGCACAAGCGTAGCGAGGGGGGTGCGCGTGTAGTGAGGGGGGCGCGCGCACGAAACGTGGAGATGCACGTGCAGCACACCGGTATTGGTAAGTGAGCAACCCGCCCCTGGACTATATGTATATAATACTTGGATGCATATATACACATGCACACACACACATACATAAATACATATGCATATATACATGTGTGCATATACATACAGTATATACGTGTGTGTGTGTGTGTGTGTGTAAAATTTCCTTGCATTCTATTTTTTTCTTACATCCTATAACTATTTTTTCCTGTCCATAGTCTTTATCTGATGAGGGTTCTTCCCACACAAAGCTGCTTTTTGGAGAATCAGCCACTTCCCTGTCTTAGTTTCTTTAAGGGCAGCAACACTACTGATCATATTCCTGAGGCATGATAAAACACAAACTGTGGAGACAAGAGTTGTTAAAATGGGCTATGCATGCACGCAAATATTATTCTTTGGTTCAAGTGCATTCCTCTTCTTTTCGAGCCAGTTCAGTTACTTTAAGTTGTGTCTTTCTGGTTTGGCTGTTCCTCAGCTGCATTCATACTTCTGCAGTCTTAATACAATGTGGTATTTTCTTCAAATTTTATCTGCTCGTATGTCTTGTCCGCACTTAGCAAGGCATGAGATTTGTGGTCCAATACAAATTGCAGGCACTAGACTGAAGAATGCTGCCAAGTGGAATCAGCTTAAGCATTTATTTGTTATTTTTTGGTCTGTTTACTGACTTTTCATCTCCCTACTTTTTCTCTGCATATTTATTATTTGTTTCAAATATTTATACATTACCTGTCGTGCATAGCGAGGTAGTGTTCCAAAGTAATAATGCATAAAATACAGTTATGTTTAAACTTGCAGCATAAGATAATAAAACATAAATAAATTACTTGTTAACTTCTACATGGTTGACAATTTCCTTGTTTGGATCTCAAGATTACAAAACATCTTTGGTTTCACTGTTCTATTCTTTGTCTTCTCCTTCCCTAGTAGTCAGTATCTCTCCATGTGCATATACCTGGTACAGTGTCTCTTTCTTTCCAATCCCCTGAATTTACATCTTTTCATTCTACCTGCCTTGTATATTCCTTCTTTCTTTTTTTCAAACCATAGTTATGCAAGCAATTTAACTGAACTATGATATACTGTCATTCTGGAGCACTTTTTCAACATTATAAGCATACCAAGTCATTGGGGCATTTTTTGTACAGGTAGTCCTCAACTTACAATTGGTTGCTTAGTGTCTATGCGACGTTACAGTGGACCTGCCTGGGGTTACTTATGACCTGGGTTCAAAGTTCCAATGGTTGTCCCCCTCCCCACAGTCACATGACTACATTTCAGGCACTCAGCAACCAGGCTGCATTTACAACTGCTTGCAATGTCCTGCAATCATATGAACACATCTTAGGAAGGTTTTGCTGAAAACTGGTATTTACTGTATTTTTTTGTGTATAAGACACACTCCCCCCCCCAAAAAAAGTGGGTGGAAATGTCTGTGCATCTTATACAGCAAATGTTGCTGAAGCCCAGCCCACCCACCAGCCCCCACCCTTCGGCTTCTGCCTCCCAGCAATTTGCCTCCTTGCAGCAAACAGCCTGGTCAGCTTCAGCACAGCCTAATTTAGCACAAGCAGCTGATTGGCAGTTGGATCTGCCTCCCGGAATATCACCTATCAGCTGTTCCAGGCTGCGGGAATCACCACCACCCATCACTGCGTATCGCCGCTGCCTATCGCCGCTGCCGCCTATCGCCGCCTCCACGTGCCCCATTTTCAGCCTGTTCCAGGCGGTGGATATCGCTGCCACCACCTAGCCCTGCCATCTGGAATGGGCCGAAAATGGGGCACGTGGAGGCCGAAAACAGGATGTGCATAGGCAAAAAATGGGTCATGCGGAGGCAGCGATAGGCAGCAGTGGCGATGGGGGCGATGGGCGGTGGCGATCCCCACAGCCTGGAAATTCCGGGAGGCAGATCCAACCGCCAATCAGCTGCTCATGCTAAATCAGGCTGTGCTGAAGCTGACTAGGCTGTTTGCTGTTTGCTGCAAGAAGGCAAATTGCTGGAAGGCAGAGGCAGATTTTTTTTCTTTCTTTCCTCCCCAAAAGCTAGGTGCATCTTATAGTCCGGAGCGTCTTATAGTTCAAAAAATATGGTACTTCTGATTTTCAGCAAAACCAGCCCATAGCAAACCATTAGTTTATATAATCACTGTGGTGTTCACTTCACAACCACCACAATAAAGATCATAAAATTGGGTTTAGTCACATGTGTGACCCTTTTTGCAAGAACCACAAGTTACGACAGTGATGGGGAGGCTCCATTTTGAAAATACATCAGTGTTTTCACCATAGCTAGTCTGAAATTTTCACCGACACTACTGCCAGTTGTCTTTGCCTTCAGTTCTTGGAGGAAAGGCTTCGAAGGAGGAATACATAGCCAACTGCGACTCAGAAGATTTTGATGAGGAGCCTGTTCTGTGTGCGCCAGACAAATGTCACCCTTAGGAGACCACGAATAATCAAACATTAGCTAACTCAGCCAGCAATCATGAAGAGTAATTGTCAGTCATCCAAGGCACAGCAAATCACACAACCTAATACTACTTGCTCAGGTTACAAACTCAGATTTTTTTTATCTGGCTATTGTCTTCATTGCGGCTCTTTCTCCTGCTCCTCTGGGTTATTTCTTCTGCCCATTAGAGTGACTGCATCTACAGTCAAAGCATTAGCAACAAGGGCTGGAGCAACTGCCCAGCTCCCGGTTTCATCACATGTAATCCAGAGCAGAACAGTGTCTCCTTAGCCATATAGGTGTACCCACCTGGCAGAAGCTGTAGTTAACAGCAACAGGTAGCAAGAGGAGCTTTACTGGGAACAACCACCCTGCTTGCTGGAAGTCTTGAGCATTTGCCACCTAAACCTGTTGCCTTAGAAAATTGTACTGATCCCAGATTGGCTGACCAACCATATTTGACACTTAGGACCTCAAAACATCTTTTGGGGCTTAGTTGAAGCACATACTCTGCCTAAATATTTAATAGTTATTTAGCTTTTTCATTCATCCCAAACTTTTTTTCTAAGTAATTGATTTAAGACAATTACTTTTACTTCATTAATTTGAATTGGCTCTTCAGAATTTTCATTGGCTGCATCCAAGTGGTTGGTTATGTTGATTTGTTCTTCTTGTGCCTTTCTACGTTTCTCTTTTTCCAGTTTCAAATCTTTGTTTTCATTATTTTTTATAATTGTTGTTCCATTAAATCCAATATGTGCAAACAAACCATGTTTCTGAGTCTGACTCATCCTTGATCTGTAAGTTGTTGTTCAGTGATATATAGTTCCAGAAATTTTGTTTTTAGAAACCACAAGTCAATGGGTTTAACTCCTAATAGCATTTCATGTATTTTTGTTTCATTGCTCTGGTTGCCTAGCAGAGAGAATCAAGCATTGTAGCTTGCTTGTCTCCCGATGCCTAAATTCCCTACATTCATTTGCAATCCTTATTAAACCAGGCAGTGGCCAATCTAGCATGGAAATTTGTTTAGGAGTCCTTGGTGCTCTGTGAGCTTCCTTAATTTTATGCAGATGTTTCATTACCCAAACTAGGTAACATCCTTAGGGTTAATGCTTGCCCTGTCAGTGTTAATGGGACTGATCTTGGAGGTTCTACTACCCCAAAGGCACTTGGTTGGCACCATTTGTTATCTTGTTTGGAAGTTCTTGATTGGGGTATTGTTTGATTCTTGATTATCCCATTAACATTAACAGAGTAAGCACTAGCACTGATGATGTTACCTAGTGTGGGTAATGAAATATCTGTATACATGCCACCAAGCTCAGAGAGCACAAAGGATCCTTGATTTCAACCTTAAAGTACAAATACTCTCTTTTATTGGACATTTGTTTTCTAATTTGTCTTATTTGGAAAGGACAGTTGCAATTGTCTTGGTTCAATACTTTTGGTTAAGGCTTGGAAGACCCTGCCAGTTTATATTATACCACTAGCCTAGCCTTTAGCTTCCTTGAGGGCCTCAGGCCTCACTCCCATGACAAGGTGGAATCTCATGATGAGGATTAATGCTATTATCTCAGGATAATATTTAAGGTATATTTTAGGAGATGTAAATAAGTGAGGATGATGCAATATGGATCACCATTTCCTACAGAAATTTCTAATTGGAAATTGTAAGAATTATCTCTTCTTAAATTGGAAGACTGGTTTTGTCAAGAAATTTTTGGAGTAGCCAATGATGCAAGCATTAGAGTTGTTCTCAAAGTAGGAGCACCGCAAAGGAAAATCACTGATCTTCCCCCTGAAAAACTTCCAATAAAGAGAGCTGACAATTAAAATTTTCATAATTCAGAAGGTTGCTTTCCCTGCTTACTTGACACTACCTGTCAGTTTGATTGGCATTAATTGCCTATGTCAGCAGAAGTTCTAAGATGCTGTCCAAAGATCTAATTGCTGCCCTTATTACGGAAACCTCCCTTCTGTCTCCAATACTATCCTCCATTCATCCATAGAAGGTTCAAAGGCAGAAGCAAAACCAAGTGTGAAACAATTGGCAGTACCAATGGATACACAATATATAGAAATCTAAAACTTGATATAATGTCAAAATCCAAGTTATTATATAAAATGCCAATTCTGTGGCACACATCTATATACTGGGCTCATTTAAATTAAACACAGTCCCCAATGTGTTTTGAGAAAACTCTTAAATGGGAAAAAAAGTTAAACAAGAATTAAATGTCCAGAAAGACTGGACTCCAAACTTTAGCATGTACAAGCACATAGAGTGTTTATTTTCCAGTGATTAGACTAAAGCAGTGGTTCCCAAAATGGGCGATACCACCTCCTGGGGGTGATGGGATGACTTAGGGGGGGCGCTAAGAAGCAAGGGGGTGGCATGAGGCGCTAAGAGGCAAGGGGGAAGCAGAGTAGTGGGCACTGAGGATGAGTTTGTAGCCCCAAGGGGCAGTGGACTGAAAAAGTTTCGGAACCATTGGACTAAAGGGGCCCAATCTGAGTCTCTAGGTTCTAAATATAGGTTACAAAAGTTTTGGATGTTATCCCAAGTGAATGATTGTCTCTTTTCAGTTGAGTTCAACATCCAAGTCAGTTCTCTGATCATCTAACAAAAAGTCTAACAAGAAGTTATATTGTTTTGACTATATTTGTTGCCAAGACATACCAGACTCTGCCCTTGTTTCCATCATGAAATGCTAGATTTATGATTTCAACCTCAAAGATGCCACCAGGATCAGCACAAGAGTAGCCACTGAAGCCATTTTGTGGAATATAATTCTGTCACTTTTATAGTGTTAAGGTTCTATTTAAAAGTTAGACATCAAAAGGAAGGACAGAACCTTTGAAGGTGTCCATCAACAACATCTGCACCAGGAATATATATTTCAGTTTCCATTACATTAATAAATGCTTCTATATATTCTCATTTGAATTATACATATATGTTTCACATGTACATTGAATCTATAGATATACATTATCAAATACTATGATCTTTTAAAGTTTCAGTTGCATTGGTTATTTTTTTTCTTTTTGTTGACTCTTAGTTAACATTCTATCTAGATTTTTCTTATGGACTTTCCCTACATTCTGTCGAAAGAGCCACCATGACCCTTCCAATTACTCTCTAATTATGATGTTGGACTTAATATTGGTAGAAGCAGCAATTAGCTTTTCTTGATCATCTGATTCCCTGGGTAGACTGGTTCTGGTGCCCCTCTTGAAGGTTTTGAGGTTACTTCACATCTGTGGTTTGCTCAAAATATTTATCACTATCATAAAGTATTGCAGAATAATTCTGTTTTACTAGCCTGTGACTATCAGACTATATCATCTATATCATAATCTTGCTGCTTTTTTAAAACAAACTTTCATTTGTTTAAACAACGAGGGTAAAATTTCACATAAACTTGTAGTTGGATTAGTATATTATTGGTGGTTTATAGTATATATCTATATCTTGAGTCAGAGATTAAGCCAGGACCCCCAATTTCCTTGACTATTATTATGTACTTTGGAGATAATTCTTATGTATGGCAAATTGTCTAGGAATACATCTACTTAAATGGATAATTCCATACTCACCCACAGGCATTTTAGCTCACATGTTGTATTGTCTGGTTTCTGGATTAGTAGGTAATTAGAAATTGCTGGCATCCCAATGAGCTGAACTGTCAATCACCAGAAAATTATGCCCAACTCATTAAAGTGGGTGTTTGCTGCTAACTCAAGCAGCCTATGCTTTCTGGATCAGCTCTCATTTCCTGTGAGTTCACTCAGATGGTCTACAATTACCTAGTTTTTGCATTTATAACTACTTACCATTGTGGAGATAAGCTTTGTACCATGCTATATTTTGCCATTCACAGACAACATTTGTTCGGGATAGGCTCCCAGCATTTATTAGTACATAATAATTACACTTCTATAACTGGTGGAAATCACTTTTCAGGCCAAGCCACAAAACATTCATAAGAATAATGGCTAGCTTAGTGCCACATTGTTTGAATCATACGACAGGTGCAGATATTGATCGGATGACCTTTTCCAACAGTGCCAAACCGTTCCTTACACAAATTGTTTGTGTGCGAGAGACAATGTGTAATTATTTTAAAATAAGTACATTTATAAGAAGACAAATATTATCTCAGTTTATTTCTTTAACTGAGGAGCTTTTCTTTTTAATCTGTTTATTGAATTTAAACTTTAAAAACATATACATATTCATATTTTACAATTCTAAGACATTGACATCTATTTGGTTATTTACATACATTTGTCCATCTTATTTACATTGTGTGTAATATCCACACTTACATCTACATATACAGATAATATGTTTCTACTTATTTTTCCCACACCATATAGTATTCTTGCAACTCGCGTTCTTGCAACTCTAAAGTCAGTTTTACCATTTCTGCACAATCCATTATTTTCTTTATTATCATGTTTTCTGGGGAGGCTGCTTTCCAATTTCCATGTTTGTGAGTAAGCTATTCTAGCTGCTGTTAAGATGTGAATTACTAAGTATTGTATCTCTTTGGGCCATGTTCCTGTCAGCATCCCTAGCAGGTACAACTCAGGTTTGAATTCAATTTGCGATTTTGTTATTTCTTGTATCCATCTTTTTATTTTGCAACTGCGGAGCTTTTCTTAAGGAAGGGGATGAACCTGGTTTCCATGGGTATTTGTTGAAGAGCAAGAGGGCAAATAATGAAATGAGAATCATCAAACAAACAAAAAACCCACTCATCAAAAAAACCCTTTTTTGATGAAAGGACCTTAAAGAGTATACTCAGTATTTAGTACAACCCATCGCAATGTATTTAGTTCATGCCTGGTAACAGGTAACTGAGTGTTTGTAGTAGAAAGCTGGAGATCTCAAATCTCTTTCCTCCTATGTCCTCTGATCCCGCCTCCTGCTTCAGGGTACTAGCCTGTAAATTTCCTGTTGCCCACACTTGTTTTCCATGGGTCACCTCACCTGGCCTCATCCTCTGAACCGCAGTGTGAGAGAAATTGAGCTAGCAATTAAAAAGTAAAGAAATAAGAAATAATTTATATTAATAGCACTTGCTGACATTACATTAGATGAGTTATATGATTACAGCATTCAGCCTTTCTTTCAAAGATAGACCCATCTTATAAAAGAAAAATATGTTCAAACGTTATCAAGAGAAAGATACGTTGGATCTTAAAAGTCCCTGTAAACATTCAATATTAGCATGCAAAGATTTAGTGAAATATCACAAAAGTGGTTCAGGATAAGGACAGGGTTTTCCTCCTTCTTTATATAGTCTGGAAACTGACTTGTGAAAAGGAATAGAATGGAAAGACCTGGAGATCTGAACTACCTTTTCTTTCAGGCCTGGTTCATGTGATCTAGAATAGAATAGAATAGAATAGAATAGAATAGAATAGAATAGAATAGAATAGAATAGAATAGAATGAACAGAGTTGGAAGGGACCTTGGAGGTCTTCTAGTCCAACCCCCTGCTTAGGCAGGAAACCCTACACCACCTCAGACAAATGGTTATCCAACATCTTCTTAAAAACTTCCAGTGTTAGAGCATTCACAACTTCTGGAGGCAGGCTGTTCCACTGATTAATTGTTCTAACTGTCAGGAAATTTCTCCTTAGTTCTAAGTTGTTTCTCTCCTTGATTAGTTTCCATCCATTGCTTCTTGTTCTACCCTCAAGTGCTTTGGAGAATAGTTTCACTCCCTCTTGTTTGTGGCAGCCCCTGAGATATTGGAACACTGCTATCATGTCTCCCCTGGTCCTTCTTTTCATTAAACTAGACAGTTCCTGCAACCGTTCTTCATACATTTTAGCCTCCAGTCCCCTAATCATCTTTGTTGCTCTTCTCTGCACTCTTTCTAGAGTCTCAACATCCTTTTTACATTGTGGCAACTAAAATTGGATGCAATATTCCAAGTGTGGCCTTACCAAGGCATTATAAAGTGGTATTAACACTTCATGTGATCTTGATTCTATCCCTCTGTTAATGCAGCCTAGAACTGGGTTGGCTTTTTGGGCAGCTGCTGCACACTGCTGGAGTGGGGTGGGAATGGAGATTTTGCAGTATCCTTCTCCTGCCATGCCCACATAACCGGTAGGGGAAAATTTTGAATTTCACCCCTGCATTAGCGCTAGTAGAGCCAGGTCTAACTGGGAATATCCTTTCCCTAAAGCAAGCCTGCTCATTTGCCAAGACTGTATGTTCTGCCTCAGTCCAGTAGCTTTTCTTTTAAATGAGTGGCATACATTTTGCTGATTAATATTAAGTAAGCTAATAGGTCAATAGTTAGAAGCAATGTTCCTTATGTCTGTTTTATAAATGGATAATATAATCACTAGACTCCATTCCCATGGGAATGTTGCTGTATTATCCATATAAGCAAAAAGGGAAGCTACCACTAATATTATTATTATGGTTGGTTGCACAGGCAGCCAGATATTTAGACTGCATTTGGATCTCTAACTCCAATTCTTGCATTGCAGTCTCCTGCCCCTGCCATACGAGTATTTGCGTACAATTCATGCAAATGGTAGGTACTGTATATATTTTTTAAACTTGTGCCATACTTCATTAAACATGCAATTAATATGTATAAGTGAGATAGATGTACATTATTTAATAATAATGTATAATAAAAAGTTAATTCAGTAGTCCTCTTTAGCAACTGCCTTGGATAGCAATTGTTTGCAATTATGACAGGGATGAGAAAGTAATTTTGGAAAAAATGCCCACATTTAGGACAACAAAAGTCCTCAGTGTAAACTGATGAAAGTCTGGTCAGTTTCAGGTAGCTGCTGGGAGCCAGTTGAGGATCACAGAGCTGAGCTGTTCAGTTGCTGTTAGCACTTTTTAGGGAAGTCCTGCACTGTGGAGAAAAGCAGCTCAGAGATAGCTTGTTTAAGCAATCTCTCAGCTCTGTGCAGGAACCAAAAAAGAAGAAGAAATAAAAAATGGGTCAGCCAGAGGACACTGTAAGAAACATATCTCTCTCTCTCTCTCTCTCTCTCTCTCTCTCTCTCCTCTCTCTCTCTCTCTCTCTCTCTCTCTCTCTCTCTCTCTCTCTCTCTCTCTCTCTCTCTCTCTCTCACACACACACACACACACACACACACACACACACACACACTTCAGTTAGCAACCATGTCACTTAGCAACTATTTCTCCAGTACAAATTGCAGTCACTAAATGAGGACCACCAGCAGTGCTGACATTGCATAGAGTTCCAGCTAGAACCATAAACCGCATCCTACCACATACCTCCCTATGACCGGTTAGGTCCCACAGAGTTGGTCTCCTCCAGGTCCCATCAACCAAGCAATGCCGGTTTGTGGGGCCGCAGGGGAGAGCCTTCTCTGTGGGTGCTCCGTCTCTCTGGAACCAAACTCCCCCCAGAGATCCGGATTATCCCTACCCTGCTGGCCTTCCATAAAGCCGTGAAAACATGACTCTTCCTGCAGGCGGGGTGAGAATAGAACTTAATGCCCCAGGTATGAATGAAGATGTGTTTTAATTTTTGCATTATTTTAAATTGTCATCTTTTGTTCTTATTGCTTGTTTTTTCTTTTCTTTGTTGTACGTCGGCCTGAGTCCTACGGGATATGGGCGGTCTATAAATTAAATTAAATAAATAAATAAATAAATAAATGAAGTAACTGCCTGAGCGGTAGCAATTAAATGAGGGTCACTTCCAATGGCACCAATAAAAAGCATCCTCTGCAGTTTTGTGAGCAAGAGAAGACTTTTAAAGGGAGTGTACTCAGTGCAGAGCCACTTCCCGCACACTGGAATTAATATTAGATATCTGCTAGATGGGCTGCAATTTATCAGTTCAACGGACAGTGGTTACTGCTGCTGCCTCTAAGGTCCTCAGCAATGGGAATTAATAGCTGGGGGGAGTGAGAGAATTGCTGTCTCTGTTGGAGGTGAATCTATCACTAGGGAGACTGAGATCCTTGGCTGCTGCTTTTTTTCCCCTTCTGTGATTCGAACTTGTGCCTGGAAGAAAAGGAACCTCCTTACTCGTCTTGTTCATTTTTTAACTCGTTTGCCAGACAATAGTATTAGTGAATGATATCATTGAATGAAGCTACTTTTCAGCACTCTGAGTTGCTTCTGGTCCTTGCTTTTTTTGGGGGGGGGGAGCATATTAACCAACTGGTAAATTCTTCCAGTTGGTTAGGAGCTAAAGGTCTGCCTACAAGTTAACTAGTTCTCATTTTGTCTACATTGGGACAAGAAACTATAGAGGTTTATGACTGTCCCCTCTGCCATGTCTTTGTATATCTCCCTACTTATCTTGCCTGGGATTCTAGATATTGTACACAAAAGAGGACAAGCCACTGCCACCAGCTCTGGGTGGCAAGATTCATTCTCATGAGAAACATTTCAGCATGTATTGAAGAGCAAGCAATATGAAAAAAGATTCCTCCTGAATATGAAACATACTGTAGTCATCTCATGCACAGTATAATAGAATGAAATTATATTATTTCAGTGAATTGCAAAACTGCAAGTTGGATACTAAGACAACAGGCACAGAGCCTTGCATACGGCTGCCTACTACATGCAGCAAAAATCCACACCTACTCTTAAAGGCCCTTCCTTCACTGTTCCCAGGAACTGCCCCACAATTCAACACTTGATCATTGCAGGCAGTCAAAAACAGCTGTTTTGCAATACCAGGAAATGGGGTTCTTTACACACACACCACTTTTCTCCATTCCCATCAGGAGGAAAGTGCTTAGTTGCTAGTCTTTTACAACCAGAAATGCTGGCTCTCTGGGGTCTGCCAACTGAAACAGTAAGGAGGATGTGGAAAAGCAGAAGACTCCAGTTGCTATCCTTTGGGGGGTGATATGTGTACAAAACAGGCTTCATTGTGATAAAAATCACTGGATGAAATCCAGTGAGTCAATTGAGCTGAGGCCCTGATAATATCAGTTCATTAAAAAATAACAAATGGAGGGGACTTTTACCTGTCCATCCATCATCCATCTATCTATATGAATGATGTATATGTTGGAGTGTCCTTACTTTTCCCTACTCCCTTGGAGAGTCTAGACCAGGGGTGTCGATTGCATCACAGGCCATATTGTGACATATTGGGACTGTTTTTGCCCTTGCAGAGCCAGGGTGGGCATGGCCCACGGACCGCATGTTTGACAGCCCTGGTCTAGACAAATAACTATGGTCTCCTACCTTGGTTGCAATCGTAGCATGGGAAATTTGGTGCAAAGAATAATTTTGGGAAACAAGCAGATGTTCAATGGGGTAAAACATTATGTTCAAATGAGTACCACAATCCAGCCACTTTCCCCACATAGAGAACATGGGAACACCATTCCAAGAATTAGGTAGTTGATGAAGGAATCTATTTTATACCACTGAGACGCTTCAAGAGATGATAGTACTTATTATATTTTAATAAATAAAGTAGAAATATATTTTAAAGCATAGCCCTGCAGTTCAATTTTGGTTTACCCACAAAGGCATTACATACAAGTGATGGATGGGACCAACACAAATATGTGGGATGGTAACATCCATGAGTGGTCCCATTCATTCTGATTCATTCATACAGACACAAACACACAAACGCACACACACATCTATATTCATTTATACACAACCTCCATTCTCATACTCTCATACAACACTCATGTGGAGAGATTCCTCCTTTGCAGTAGTTTAGTTAGAAAAAACTTTCATTTAACGAATGAATTTTTTTTTCAGAATATGGAGATAGGTTAATAGGAGAGCCAAGGAATATGGAGATAGGAATATGGAGAGCCAAGGTGGCGCAGTGGTTAGAGTGCAGCACTGCAGGCTACTTCAGCTGACTGCTAGGTGCAGTTCAGCTGTTCAAATCTCACCAGGCTCAAGGTTGACTCAGCCTTCCATCCTTCCGAGGTGGGTAAAATGAGGACCCAGATTGTTGGGGGCAATATGCTGAACTCTGTAAACTGCTTAGAGAGGGCTGTAAAAGCACTATTGAAGCGGTATATAAGTCTAAGTGCTATTGCTATTGCTATTAATGGTAAAGAATAGCATAATCCTATTAGCTTTCTCTCTTTCAGCCCCTCTCCCCACCCATTAGCTTCCATGGTCAAACATTATTTGCATTTGTCTGTGAAAGCCATTTTTCAAACAGAATGGCATGTAGGAGAGGTATCAAGGTAGTAAAATGTGATCCTAATCAATTAATAGGAGGATGAGTTTCTTCTGCATGCAAGAAAGACTAGGGGGAAAAATAGAAGCCAGAGTTACCAGGAGTGAGAAGCTTTCTACTAGGAAAACAGATGAAAAACTACAAGCAAGGTATTTAGTTAGTTATTGTAAGTAAACTAATAAACTCTTAAGACAGTTTATAAAGAACGATCTAGATGTGTTGGAGGAAGCTGAATGCTGGCATTGTGAATGAAAAGTGGGCCTTGTATAAATGAGGTGCAAAAATCTAGACAACTATTAGACGGAAACCAAAAAAAGCAGGAAAACTGTTTGTTTCCTATAATCCACTCATAAAATTGGCATCATAAAAGCTGTGTCTGAAGCTTCAATGAGAAACAGTTACTTTGATTCTAGGACAAATGATAAGAACATTTGCATTATAGAACAATATTTGCATTTAGGAATTTATTCTGTCTGATAATTGTGCAATCTCTCTGTTGTAAATGTACATCTCCCCACAATTAGGAAGCATAATTCTTGCTTCATTTGGTCAATTGTGCAAACCAAGGAAATTTTTAAAACAATTAAAGCATACACACACATAGGAAAACCACCCAGTAACTGTAATTGTGTTTGCTGTTTTCTTCTCTTTTCTTAAATAGCTCATTAAAA
>JALIGW010000002.1:151956033-152023533 GCA_023053685.1 Diadophis punctatus similis
GTAGAGCCTAATCCACTCGAGCTCACCCCCAAGTATATATGGTTGTTGTATGGTTGTTGTATGGTTTTAATATTCTTTCTAATTTTTATATTTGTTTTTAATGTAATATTTATAATTGGTTATTCTTGTATTTTCTCTGCTGTACGCCGCCCTGAGTCCCTCGGGAGTTGGGTGGCATATAAGAAAACCAAAATAAATAAATAAATAAATTAGATGACTTGGGGAGAGTTACTATTTATCCAGTCAATAAAATGGAGATCTCCATGTACTGTATATGTATGGCCTTAAGCTTCTAGAAAAAAAAACATGTAATGATATGAACAAAGCAACGAAATAGCCACATTGCTACTTTAGCAATAGCAAAAGCACTTAGACTTACCACATTTTTCTGAGTATAAGACGCACCGAAGTATAAGACGCACCTTAGTTTGGGGGAGGAAAACAAGGAAAAAAGGCCTCTGCCTCCCAGCAATTTGCCAAACAGCAAACAGCACAGATGATATACACTGTTTGCTGTGTATTTCTGTGCATGTGTGCCTGACCCATAGAAATAGCAAAGAATTGGAGAAATGTACATTATGGCATTATATTAATCCCAGAAAGTTTTCTTAAATGTAATCACACTAACTCCTCCCAATTATTTAAATAGATCTACTCCAAACATGACTAAGTCAGGGTTTAACTCAGCTGTCTTATTTTAATACTAATACTTAATACTAATACTTAATACTAAAACAGGACATTTTAGATTATACTTTTACAGATCTTTAAAATTGATGTGGCTTTCTGGAAGTATTCTCTGATATTTAAAAGAAAATACAATAGCACTGGGCCTCTTCAGATCAAGCATTTATTTTAAAAAGCTTCTTCATTTTGTTAAGTTGTCTAGAACAATAATAAAACAGTATTTAAAAATAAGTCTAATAATTTGAACATTCTATAGGCATTTATAGATATTGACTTACCTCCTTGCAGCAAAAAACAAACAGCCAGTTTCAGCACAGTCTGGTTAGCACAAGAAAATATAATTCTGTCTTTGCATCTCCCTCCAGCAATTTGCCTCTGTGCAGCTTTAGTTTCACTTTCATTTTAGCATGTGGGCTTGCCGGCAACTTCAACCAAACAGCTGAGTGTTGGGAGGCAGATAATCAGTGGCTTGTGCTGATTAGGCTCTGCTGCTGTTTGCTGCAAGGAGGTAAATTGCTGGCAGGCAAAGATCAAAAAGTGGGGGTGGCTGGGTGGGCTACATTCGGTGTATAAGACACACCCAAGTTTTCACCTTCTTTTGGGGGTTAAAAAGGTGCATCTTATACTTTGAAAAATATGGTATATACCATTCCATAGTTCTTTACAGCACTCTGAGCGGTTTGCAAATGTCAGTATATTGGCCAAAATAATCCTCATTTTAGTGAGGATCCTCATTTTAGTGACTTCGGAAGGATAGAAAGCTGAGTTCCCTTTCCATCATTGAGCCACATCATGATCGAACTCCAGGGTATGGGCAGAATTTGCCTGCAATACTGCATTCTAACCAGGAGTGGGTTCTACTTACCTTCCCTACTGGTTAGCATTGCTTCGGAAGTGCGTGTTTTGCACGTGCCTGCATCATAATGCGGAAAGGTGTGCAGAGGGTTCTTTGCCAGCTGCTTTCAAGGAACGGTGACCAGTTCAGGGCATGGCCAGCCAGCCATCGCTACCGGTTCGGTGAGTGGGGGCAAATTTCCGCCACCGGTATGGGCAGCAACCCACCACTGAGTCTAACCATTGCACCACCAGGGCTCTACTTTCCCATAAATAGTCTTAACAATTAGAGTAAAAAGTACAATACAAATGGATCAGTGAGAAAATATATAGTATGTCTCAAAGGACTAAAATTTACATTACTTCTAGCTTTAAAGAATTTTTTTATAAAATGATATATCATTGGTATTTGTCACCAGAGAAATTCTGTAGAGTGTATAAAAGTACTTCAAATCTTTGCTGGATATGTGAACAACATAAAGTGACATTTTATCATGTTTAGTGGATACATTTAAAAAAGGCAAAAAAATGGATACAAATACATATATTAATTCAGAAGTTTTTAAAAGTTAAAGCACAGTTGAAACCAGAGATTTTTGTTTTGGAACTAATGGCAGACAATTATAAAAATAAATAAATAAATAAATAAATAAATAAATAAATAAATAAATAAATAAATAAATAAATAAATAAATAAATAAATATACACACCTTATTTATATATTTATGATCTGTGGTTTTGATGATTAGGAAAAATTGGATAATAGAAAAAAGTGAGCTTTTTTGTAATCAAAGAATATGTGATAATTTTGTAATTGTACTTATATACTGAAAAAAGATTGTAACCTATTTTTTCTTTCTTTTTTCTTTTTTCTTTCCTTTCTTCCTCCCTCCCTCTCTCTTTATTAGTTTGTTTTAGCTTTTATATTCTTTGTGAAACTTTTAACTTTATAACAAAGCCCCTAATCAAAATAAAAAGAAACTTAATTACTTATGAAACAATATTATTTGACTAGCCCAGGGTGTTGCCTTTCCAAGAGCTTGATCTTCCACCTTAACTGATTACTTTATTTATTTATTTTATTTATGTATTTGTCAAACATGTACAGGATAGTAGTTGTTTGCATAAACATAACATGAGTAAAAAGTACTGATAATAGAGGACAATAGGACAGTAGGACAGGGACGGTAGGCACAGTAGTGCGCTTAAGCACACCCCTTACAGACCTCTTAGAAATGGGGAGAGGTCAACTGTAGACAGTCTAAGGTTAAAGTTTTTGGGGTTTGGGGAAGAAACCACAGAGTCAGGTAGTGCATTCCAGGCATTGATCACTCTGTTGCTGAAGTCGTATTTTTTGCAGTAGAGTTTGGAGCGGTTTACATTAAGTTTGAATCTATTATGTGCGCGTGTATAGTTGCAGTTGAAGCTGAAGTAATCATTCTTGTGATTTTTTTTTTCCTGTGCTCCTCTTACACATCACCTTAGATGGGCTAGGTAGGAAATACACAAGTAATGCAATTGGAGTTTCTGTGTGTGGCAAGCAAGCTCTTCCAGATACATTTAATTCTTCAGAATCCTACTGTTAAATTCCCTTGATTCTTTTAGAGAGATAATAATACTCCATTTGGTAAAGAGAAGCCAGAATCTGATTGTCTCGTTATCATTCTTTTAATTGTGACTTTTGTTCTTAAACAAAGAAAGGAAGATGAAAGGAAGCAGAGAAAAGTATATATTTACATAAAAGTAATTCCAGTAGATGAGTGAAATCAAAGGAACCAATTTACAAGGCAGGAAAGGTTACTACTGATTAAATGCCCTGTAATCTTCACAATCTCTTTGGAACCCAGTTTATGCTGCTCAGCAGTTACTGTATTAAAAATAGCTTCGTGGTTTATACCTCCAAATCTTTTTAAAGCTATTCAAATGTCTCTTTTATGCACTTGGGAATGATTGGCCTACATTTGGATTTATGTGAAGGTTCCTGAAAGAAAATAAATTGCCATAATAAATATTTTCATAATCTTTATTTTGTTCGGTTTCACAACAACACTCTCTGTCACTTTAGTTTGCCATTTTTTTAAACACATGATCTGTGAAAGTGAATCTTGCATTTTTGCTTGCCGACAGAGTAAAAGCACAGCTTATTGTATGTGTGCAGTCACTCTGCTTTTAATGCAGAGTAATAGTAAGAAGTCAAACCACATGCTGTCCAGACATGATCCAAAGGTCTTAGTTGTCATAACTGTGATGTCACCAGCTGTTCAGGACAGAGAAACATCTAGAACATTACAATGTTACATATAGCGCTACTGCAGTTCTCAAATCAGTCACAGTAATGTTATCAGATGGATGGACAGTAGATGCTCAGGCATTCTAGATCCTAAGCACAATAGATAAGTTTGAGTTCTTTAAACACCTCGTATTGGTTGTGTACTATATTCCTTTAACATGTATGAAAAGGGAAAAACAATGTGGATATAAATATACAGTAAAATCAAATTAATAAAATACATTTTAAAAATCCCCACGCCTCTATCATCAGATTTTGTAGATTAATATTCAGCTGATGCCAATGTCCCCTTTCACAGTTACCCTTTCTGCCCATGCCACCCCTCCCTTTTGCTATGGGAAGATTTAAGAGCACCAGCCGGGAAAGAACCCTGCTGTTCTACTGAGCTATTAGGAGACTGACCTAAACTTGGAAGAATTCAGATTTAGCCTACATTCCATGAACTGCTGGAAATTCCTGAACTTTTCTCTTTCCAATTTTCTCTAATAATAGGTCAAGTATTTTTTTTCCCCCTTCATATAGAGGTGGAACTTTTTTTTTTAAAGGATCAGGGATTACTTCTCATCTCTAGCTGCCCCAGTACTGTCTTATTTACAACTGGGTCATCCTGTAATTTATAACCCTGGCAAAGAAAGTCTTTTCTTCTTTCCTTGTCTCGTTCTTTCTTCTTTCCTTCTCCCTCCCTCCCTCCCTCCCTTCTTTCCTTCCTTCCTTCCACTATCTAGAACAGTGGGAGTTTATTCTGATGCATTGCTTAATAATGATATGTTCATCAGCCTCACTGACAAATGAAGCTCCCATTCAAAAAAACAAGCAATTAATAAATTCATTAATGGTTGAGGCATATGCAACAACATGTAAACAGTAACTGGAAGAAAGCCTTTCTTTTTTAAAGCAGTTGATTAACAAGGTTGTACCTAAACATCTGTGGCACCCCTATGTGCACACCAAGGAAGAATAAAAATAAAAGTTGTATGGACTTCATGTTGGAAATCCATAAAAAATACGTTCTCCAAGTATGCAGTGAATCCTAGTTCAAGATCAATATCTATAAGGGTAGAGAGTTGAAAATGTTGTCATAGATGTGAGGCATTCTGGTGACATATCGCTAGCTCTGGTGTAGGGGATAGTGATAGCACATACCAGATTTCTTTATTTCAATTTATTCTGTAAGATAACATTCAGTAGATAGGTGAAAGAAAAGCAGAGTCCCCTAGTGTGCTTCTTATTGGTATCCCAGTGGAGTCTGTCATTAATAACACATCAAATACAGGGGCGGGTTCCTAATTTTTTTACTGCCACTCTGTGGGCTTATTTTGTGGGTGTGGCTTGCCAGCCATGTGACTGTGTGGGCATGGCTTCTCGGGCAGCTGAAGGGAGGAGAACTGAGATAGGTCCTGCCGCCCATTCCCCCTCCCCTCAGCAGCTCGAGAAGCCTCTACGTGCGAAAATGCCTGGGATCATCACTGCACATTCGTGGCTTCTTGGACTGCTGAAGGGAGGGGAATGGATGCCGCCCGTTCTTTCAGTGTCTCACGCGCTCCCTCAGCCATCCTCCCCTGCTTGGACTCACTGTGGGATAGGAAGGCAGCGCATGAGCAGTGCCGGAAACTCGGTTTCTGGGCATGCGCAGAAGAAATTTTTTTAAAAAAATTAAAAAAAAATTTTTTAATGGCGGCGCCCAGGCACCAGCAACCGACCGCACCGGTACTGTGACGTCACCAGCGGGCCGCTACCGGTGCTATAGAGTGGACCGCACTGGTAGGAACCCACCACTGATCAAATAGCTTTGTAGAAGAAAGTATTAGGGTTATTTTTTCTTATAAAAGGAGAGAGAGAGAAATGACCTGCAGAGGCAATGAGAAGTTTAGATGGGTTCCATAGTTTATGCTTGTGCATGAAGTGTGGATAACCCTACCTCATCCCTTTATTAAATATTCTTATTAATTTCTTTCTCCCTCTTCTTATATGTGCCAACACATGAACACATGAACACAGTTAAGTAAAGGAAATAATGACACATTTGTCCCCTTCTTTCAACTCCATTTCTTTTATTACATCCTTGCATTTTAAGAACATTTTTGACAAATCAGAGATTAGCATAAGGAAATACCTGCAAGGCAGGGCAACAACCTGAAATTGAACAATATATAGGAGAGTAAGAGAAGAATATTCTAACCTATTCCATAGTTAGCAGAACAGACCTTGAAATAATCCATTTACCATCTTGAGATATTTGTAACAACTCTCATTTTATCATCTCTGAAGATTGTTTCCCACCATGTAATAATATTACCTGCCCTTTTGGTCAGGTTCATTACAGACTATTCATTCCAAAAAGTAATAATTGAAAATGTAAGAAGAGTTAAAAGAAACAGTAAGCTGACTGTAATAGTAAATCAAAACAAATGTTCATGACAGATGACTAATGATAACTGGTTATTGAAAACATGACATGGCTTATTCATAAAAAATAATAGGTTTTGAATTGATGTATGGGAAACTGCTTCTGAAATCATTAATCCAATTTACTTTAGAATGATCCTGGAATGTATTGATTTCTGTAAGAGTTCCCTCGAGAAACATATGGGCTATGAACGATATTGTGAACAAGCTGTACAGAAGTCATCAAATCACCTTCATTGGGAGTTATTAAGAAGGATATAGTTAGGCATCGTTTTGGAATATTGAATTTGTAATTAGAATGGGACTTTTGGCAACAAGTAGATGCTCCTCTTGGAAAAAAGGGTGGATGCACATTCCTCTGCATACAGAGGAAATTATAAATTCACCACCTTATTTTAAAGACTAGCAAATGAGCAATGTGATGGCCTAGAGGTGGCGCTCTTGCCTCACAATCAAGGAGGCTGTGGGTTTGATTCTAAGTAGCAGCAGATAATTGTCTCTCTGGGTGCAAAGTGAAAATATCTGCTGTGAGCTCCACATAGGTATTGGGAAGGGCATCCGTCCAGTAAACAATCAGCTCCATTCAGTTGCCCAGACTCCACTATGATGCAAAGGATTACAGACTCGTTAAAAGAAAAAGAAAACATTTTAAAGACTAGCAATACAGTGCAAGGAGGAAATTAACTCTACCATAAACATGCATATGAATCCCATAACACAGGAATTTGCATGATAATGCTTTTATATTAGAGGAAGGAACAACATGCATTAGAAAAACAGCAAAAGGAGAGGTAGGATGTCGTTCTTCTCTTGCTGCTCACCTTCTTCTTGAAGCCCTTCTTCAGCTGACTGCTTTTACACTCACCACAGCATTGGAATAATAATAATAATAATAATAATAATAATAATAATAATAATAATAATAATAATAATAATAATAATAATAATAATAATAATAATAATAATAATAATAATAATAATAATAATTTATTGTCATTGTACGTATATACACAGTACACCTATACAACGAAATTCACATAACGCTTCAAGACCAGTCCCAACACACATAGCAATCCCCACCCACCACGAATTCCCCACCCTGAACCACTCAAACATCCATACAACAGACCAAGTAATACTATCCAACAGCTCACTGATGGTGACCCTTCAATTCATTATTAAGTGCAATTATAGCTCTAGGTAAAAACTATTCAGAAAGTGTGTGGTCCGAGTTTTAATTGTTCTGTATCTTCTGCCAGAAGGCAACAGTTCAAAAAGATTGTAAGCAGGATGAGAAGACTCTCTGAGAATATTGTGCAACTTCCTAGAACAGCGAGATGCAGAGATCTAACCACTAGAGCATTTAGGTTTTGCGGAGTGTGGATCAGGGGTGAGTTCTACTTACCTTCCCTACCGGTTCGCATCATGATGGAAGTGCATGCTTTGCGCGTGCGCACCACTTTCCGGAAATGACCCTCTGCAGTACTAAACAAAAGCTTCTACGCATGTGCAGAAGCAAAAAACAAGATGGGGTTGCCTATGGCGCCGCTCAGAGAACCGGCTCGGGAGCGTGGCAGGCCTGGGTCACTGCCAGTTCCAGCGACCCAGGCCGCCACATTACTAACAGTTAAGATCTGGATGGGGAGGAACAGACTCAGACTTAATCCCGACAAGACTGAGTGGCTGTGGATACTGCCTCCTAAGGACTATGACAACTGTCCCTCCTTGGTCTTCGAGGGAGCGAAACTGACTCCCTCGGATCAAGCCCGCAACTTGGGGGTCCTCCTAGATCCACAGCTAAAATTGGATCATCATCTTTCTGCTGTGGCTAGGGGGGCCTTTGCACAGGTTCGCCTGGTGCACCAGTTGCGGCCATACTTGGAGAAGGAGGCTCTACTCATGGTCACTCATGCCCTTGTCACCTCCCGTTTGGACTACTGCAATGCGCTCTACATGGGGCTACCCTTGAAGAGTATCCGGAGACTTCAGTTGGTGCAAAATGCGGCTGCGCGTGCTGTGGTGGGTGTGCCAAGGTACACCCACGTGACACCTATACTCCGTCAGCTGCATTGGTTGCCCATCGGTCTCCGGGTCCAATTCAAGGTGTTGATCACCATCTTTAAAGCCCTTCATGGCTTAGGACCAGGCTATCTCCGGGACCGCATTCTGCCTCATACTTCCCTCCGACCAGTTAGGGCCCACAGAGTTGGCCTCCTCCAGGTCCCGTTGGCCAAGCAATGCCGGCTGGCGAGCCCTAGGGGGAGAGCCTTCTCTGTGGCTGGCCCCGTGCTCTGGAACCAACTTCCCCCAGAGACCCGAACTATCCCCACTCTGCTGGCCTTCCGAAAAGCCGTTAAGACATGGCTTTTCCTGGAGGCTGGGGGTAGAGCTTAATCCACTCGAGCTCACACCCAAGTATGTATGGTTGTTGAATGGTTGTTCGATATTTTTTATACTGTGTTTTTAAATTTTTATATCTGTTTTTAATTAATATTTAATATTTGGTTTATTCTTGTATTTTTCTCTGTTGTACGCCGCCCTGAATCCTTCGGGAGTTGGGCGGCATATAAGAATACCAAAATAAATAAATAAATAAATAAATAAATAAATAAATAAACAGTTCTATACAACCGGTCCAAACTGGAAGGAACCCACCTTTGGTGTGGATCATAGTTCATTTATGGAACACACGCCATACTACTAGAAGAAGCCAGGTCCATAGCATCTTCACATAAGAAGAATCTGGTAGTGAGCAATGGCAGAAATATTATTTGCCTCTGATCCTAAAAAGGTATGTCAGATGAAGAGTTATAAGCAAATAGCCCAACTGCATCTACTATATAGTTCTATGAAGAATTATTTCTCCCTTTTTGGAATGTATGAATTTCTGCCTACATCCTTTTCACTGAACACTTATCAGAACTTCATGTAGGTTCTATTTATAAGTGGAATCTGAACAAATACCAAAGTTTGGGGCTTGTTCCATTAAAAAAAATGTCCAAAACGTAGTGTGTAAGTATGGAAACCTAACCCTTAGATATAGTAACTGCTTTCACCACTGTTTGATGCAATGCTTGCCATCAACGCTTCGTATAATTGTTTAGGCTCTCACTATGTAAGAATTTGGCCATTCTTTCAAGGCAAACTGCATCAGCAATACTTGAGGGTTTTCTGGCATGAAGGGCTTATTTCAGGACTGCCACAGCATGTCTATGGAGTTTCACCTGATATTTTAAAACAATGAATTTCTTCTTCATTCTCTTATAAAGTTGCTAATATAAATTTGGACTCATTGTATTGGTATATATGATCTACTTATGCTTTGGTTGAGGGATGGGAAGCAGGATTTTCTTCTATATAATTCTCTGGTGCAAAGTAGAATTCATCCACGAATGAAGGCTTGGTATCTCAGAAAGGAATTCATCCTTCCTACCATAGGTACCAAAGCATCTCCAAACCCTGACACCAATATTTCCATGTTTGTCAGCTGTTACAAAGTTCTTACTGCAGAATGCAATGTTTTAGGCTTCTGCCAGCTATACTCACCACTATGGAAGGTGATACCAAAAGGTTCCAATTTTTACTCACCTCCCACTCCATATCCCTTCAGGAATCTGTGTGTCATCCAGATGGTGTGGGGAGGTGGCAAATTTGAGATAAGAATCAATGTTCTGCTAGTGAGCAACAGCTTTAAGTGCTTTTCATAGGACAGCCACTCTTGGAAAGATTTACTGTTGTCTTGAAACTTCTCCATTTCACAGCTGTCTCTGATTATGGGTTGGTGGAGCACCAGAGCTTTAGAAGTCATTCTGTAACCTCTTCCAAAGTGAAAACCATAAATCACTTCCTCATTTTTTAAAATGGCTTTTGAGCAGAGCATGAGATGCCTCCTGAATCCATGTAGCAAGAACTTCATTGTGAGGAGTGGAATCATTTGTGAGATTTATACAGGGTAAGTCTTGCCCAAGTCAACCCTGACTATTTAGTGAAGAACTCAAACAACTGGGACTTCTTATCCCATATAACATCGGATGCTTTTTATGGACTCAGACTCCTCTTACCTATCAATAGAGCCAACATGGATGTATGCTGATATTCAATGCCAAAGACATAAAATAATTCAGAAAAACCAAAAGATGGTTACCCTATTGTAAGAGAGGCAGGGAAAAGACAAACAGTTGTGTCAAAAGGCAAATGCTGGATATACCAAAAGTACGAAGACTGAGTAATTTATTCACACGACTTATTTCAGTTATAAAAGAAATATAGTTTATGAGGTCCTTTTCCAAGTGGCAGTTAGCTCCTTTTTCTTTTCAGTGGAAATCTTTTTGAGGAAACAGCCTAATCAAGGAAAGTGAGTTTTTGTGAGGTAGGGGGAGGAATTTTGCAAGGCAGAATAGCCTTTATGTAGCAAAGTGTTTCATTGTCATTTTCTGCTAGTCATTTACCTGTTTTTCCTCTCCCCTATTGTTCACCTTCCCTTCCTGGCCTCCCTCTTGGCATTTAAGCTTTTAGGCATTGAGTCTGAAAACACATGTTCCATGAGGATGAGGATTACTTCTCTGCATGGCAAATTCTTTTTTGAAAAACTACATGTTCTTTCCTATGTTCTCATTTTTGTCCCATAGACACAGTTCTCTTAGAGATATTTTCCTTCTAAACATTGTCCACAAGGTTTGTTAAATAGAGAACAGACAAGCTGGTAAACATGAGGCAAGATAACAATTTGAAGAGAAGTTATTCAGATGTTTCAATGCATCAGGAAATCTCTGCAGATGGTAGTGTTTTGCATGATAATGTTGGTGATCGATAATCCAGAAGATTACTACAGGAGAGCAGAGAATTAGTTTTCTTCATCTCTTTTCTGCCATCTAGTGGATAGCCTGATTCTTGACACCCAAGTATAATAAAAATAGTATAAAAAAGAGATCAACCCCAATACAGCCTTCATTTACCATCTGCCTTGTTCAATGACTGTTCAAAGCTATGATAGCACTGAAAAAGTAGGTTTACAACTGGTCCTCGAAGCTTCAGCCATCACAGCATCTCCGTAGTAAAGCGATCAACATTTGGGTGCTTTGCAAGTGTTGTTCATTTACAATGGTGCCAGCATCCCACAGTCACATGATCGCCATTTGTGACCTTCACAGCCAGTTTCCAACAAGCAAAGTCATTAAAGAAGCTAGCAGGAAGTTGTAAGTCATAGTCACGTGCTGTGGTGCTTAGCCATAGTGGTTCACTTAACAACCGCAGCATAACTGCCATCCTAAGCCTAGTGTAATCACATGATGATACACTTAATGATACGTTGCTTAGCAGTGGAGTCGCCAGTCCCAACTGCAGTAAGTGAGGACTGGCTATGTTTAGGATCAGGTCAAGGATAAGAGTTTAAGAAGCATCCATTTTTAAATAATAAAGTTTTAGAAAAGTATTGAACTCTTGACTGGCATGATCCTGCAGTGAAAGACACAAATTTGATGAGCATCCCTGCAAAATGGAGCATCCCTGTAGTTTTGCTAAAATCCACTGAAGACCTTTGTGTAAGCACATAACCTTCCATGAGACTTCTCCATGCCACTGACTTTCCATTTCTTTTCTGGTCTCAGAAGTATAACCCATAAATAGAAAGGATCATTTTAAAATTTGCTCTGACTAATTACTCTCTTTAGAGTGTTCTGTTCCCCAAGGAGTGTCTGAAATGTTGAGAACCTTCTAATCAGCTTGGGCTGAATTCTGTTCTAAGGCTCATTAGAGCACGCCAGGATCTTTCATCTCCATGTTCCTTATTAAATTTCTAATGGTCTAAACAGGAGTAAAGTGTAATGGAGAAAGATGGCATAATATGAAACCTGCAGGTGGTTCTGCCATGAAAATGATGACAAAGATGTTAATTTAGAAGCTTTTTTTGTGTAGTTGTTACCAAGAATGAAAATGCCCAGTAGCCACTTTTACAAAGGACTTTGATGTTGAGCTCCTTAGTCAGTGATCTGCTTTTCACACATATTTGGATTGGCCTCAGGTTTTTAGGAAGAAACTTGGGGGGGGGGGCAGTATGAAGCAGCAAATTAGGTTTTCATAAGCAGTTCAGTAATGTGAGATTCTCAGTTCCAGTCATTTGTAACAAATAAATGTCCTATTTACATACATATTTACTCCCAGGAGAGTTAACTCTAGTTGCCATCCCTGAACAAAGAAACTGAACATTATCCCAAGCATAGTTTCTAATGCCCAGAAAAATAGCCCAGGAAAAGGAAGGTCCCAAAGCATTCACATATCATGGAAAACACAGTCTTTTTAATTTGGAAATCTTTGCTAATGCATTGGAAGCTTAACTAAGCAATGTGCTGTCAGTCACATGCTAATTTGACGTTGAACTTGCTCTTCACATTCAAAAAACTGCAGTTGCAATTACACACAAAAAGCACAGTTCAGACCTATTTCAATACTGTATATTCTGTAGTTCATAGCCTGTATAAAACCATGCAAGACAATCGAGCATTTGGAAGCTGCATACATGAAATTTTTATCTAAATGAGTTTCACTGACCTAAATCTCTGCCAACATTAAGCACATTTATCAAAGCCTGTTTATAAAAAGACATTACTTTTAAAACTGCACCATCTATGATATGTTCCAATGCATGTAGTTTCATCAGTAGATTCAGTCATTTAATTTGTACAAGACTGGAAAAGAATGTTAAGAATTGTTTCCTTCAAAAGCATTAATTTCTCTAAGGATTTTACTGTGCAGATGGAAATTAAGTATAATAAGTTTCTTTATAAACCTCAAATTAATGCAGAGAGTGGCAGAAAACAGGATATATTTTTAGATAGCCAACCAATTTGAAGCATGATTGTTCAATGGCAGAATCACTATATTATGCACATTTTATATGAAATTAGTACTACTACATTTTGGCAATAAATCTATCTTAGCCAAAGCTGCACGAGTGCCTGTAGTTGCTGGCTTAAGACGGTAAGCAAATGTTGAAAAGAAACAATTTCAGTGATGTATCGTGCAGATATTGTGAAGGAAGCAACTGGGTAAATGTGAAATAAACAGGGGCATCATGGAGAGCTGAGCATTTTATGTTCCCTCCTTAAGCAATGAAGAATAAATAGAATTGTGGGCATTCACAAGGGGAGCAAACGATGACACATGCATTGTATAGTGACATCAAGCAAATGCTGTGATTTACATACTTGCATCAAACACTGGGAAGCAAATATGTAGAGATGACATTTGCATGAAGATATTATCATGCACATGTCATCTTTTTGGCATGATTGTAGTTTGGTTCAGATGGTGATAAGTGGAAGTGGCATATTTGTTCTCATTATGAGTCAGATTGCCCTAATCCAGATACATTCAAGGCCCATTATTACAATCCTGCCTTCACATTGATACTGGAAATTTTCAATCCCATATTATTTGTGGTGTTCTTCCACCTTCATAATTACATTGTCTTGGTTCCTGAGCATACCTTTTTTTTCTTTTGCATTGCTACAGCAACTGAAGTGGTCTGTACATTGATTAAGTAAATAAATATTTTTTAAAAAAATTCCCTAAAGGCCATTACCTGTTAGAGGTAAGTCTCTTCTTACTATTCCTGTTCACCTTTCTGCTCACTGTTTTTTACCTGTTTCATTTTGTTTTCAGAGTATACAACCCATTGTGAAAAGCCCAGAAGGACCTTGCTTTCCATAGGTACTTCTCTCAGTTTCAGACGAAAGTTAGCAACGCGTTTACCATCATACAAAACACATATACAGTGAACACAATGAAAAAAAAACTTTCAGAAATAGCATAAGGTTCAAATGGCTACTGAAAAATGGCAACCGCAAAGCTAAAGCTTTATACTTCAATATATTATTTCACCAAGCAGAATAGTTTAAAAGACAGTCACATCTGTATTCTCTCACATTATTGTGAAGAGCTACTCACTGTGCTATTGTGAATGAAAGATAGAATGGGAAATAGCTACTTTACTGTTTCTTGCTGCAAATGTTACCTTATTTAGGTTGTGCACTATTTTTTATTATGACAGAAGGAACCAATTTTCTGAAAATGAAGTAATCATTACATCCAATCACGTTTTTATGATACTAAGGAAATAAGCCTGCATAGTACAGCACATAGCTCTTTTAAGAATTGCTCTAGCTGGCACTGCATCAGTCCACACACTCTTCAGACTTGCTGGAATACACAATTTACTTTTAGAATCCTGGTGCACTTCACCAGTAGTATTCCGTAATAAGGGATGGTAGAGTCATAATTCCCTAACCACTGTCTCTTCCATATACAATAAGGGTAAAACACTTGTGACTCCAGATCTGGTTGAATTCACCATTGCCGTCAGCCATTCAGTTGTATCAACTCTCTGCCACTCTATGGATCAGCAGTCTCCACACCCCTCCTTCAAATCTGCCATGGTGTCATCCTTTATAGTGTCCATGTCACGTAGTGAATATTGTCAGTTGTATGTCTATGCAGGGTGATGCACCCCTAATATTATGGTACATTCCAATACAGGCAGAACACGTGATATGAGTTGTATGCATGTGTGCATTCCTATCCACCATTTATTCTTTTCTGCCTTAGCTGTTGACCTGAACAGTCGTGTTTTCTTAGCAAAGATGTAATTACTCAGGATTTATTGTTTTTGTACTGAGATAAATATTTCTATTAGACTTTTAATCTCGGCTTTGTTTCTAACTGTCTGAATTCCAAGAAAAGATCTAAATCGCCTCTATGAGATATAATTCTCATTCTCAACAGTCCAGCCAGCAGATACTAAGGCGGCCCCTTCTTCTTTTTCCACTGATCACTCCCAGCATGATTTCAAGTGAGTCAGCTCTCATGACATGACCAAAAATATGATAGCCTCTGTTTGGCGATTTTTGGCTTCAAATGATATTTTGGGGGAGGTTTGTCTGGGACTTCTTTGTTTGTTATTTTTGCAGTCCGTGGGATGCGTAATAGCACCTCCTCCAGCACCACAGCTCAAAGGGATCCACTCTTCTCCCATGTGCCTTTTTCAGAATCCAAGTTTCGTAGCCACAAGTAGAAATTGGAAAAATTATTGCGTTAACTAATATGCATTTGGTTGTCTTTACTCTTCCAGATGTTATTCAAGACAGACAGTTCTTCCAAGTGCTATATACTTTCTGATCTCAGGGCTGCAGTCAATTGTAGAGCCTAGAAAGATGAATTCCTTTACTGTTTCGATGGTCTCATTGTCGATCTGCACTCTGACCTGGGTGTTCTCTGCCATTGACGTTATCTTTGTTTTCTTGATGTTAAGGTGCAGTCCGGATTTCTCATTTGCATCTTTGACTCTCGGGATTAACCACTCTAGATCCTCCTTGCTCTCCACGAGCATCTGCATATCAGAGCTCCCTTAAAACCGCAGCCAAAAAGAGAAGAAACTGAGATTATGGATCAACAAGACAGATAGAATGGATGTTCCTAGAAATCATAATCCCAAAAGCCTACCGTATTTTTCGGAGTATAAGACGCACCTTAGTTTTGGGGAGGAAAATAGGGGAAAACAATCTGCCTACCAGGTATTCATCTGGCTAGCGTCATTAGTGGTCAGCTTCAGCACATTATTTTATCACCTGGTTAGGACTTAAAAAAAAAACCTTCTTCGGAGAGAGTAACAATAAGAGCTGGGAAGATAGCTAGCATCTGGTTAGGGCTAGAAAAAACCTTATTCGGAGCAAGTAGAGCAATGAAAAAAACCCTGCAAAGACTTAGTGCTGGAAAAACATTCTTTGGAGAAAGTAACAATGAAAGCGCCTGCAAGCCGGTAAGAGCTGGGAAGATAGCTAGCATCTGGTTAGGGCTAGAAAAAACCTTATTTGGAGCAAGTAGAGCAATGGAAAAAACCCTGCAAAGGCTTAGGGCTGGAAAAACATTCTTCGGAGAGAGTAACAATGAAAGAGCCTGCAAGGTAAGAGCTGGGAAGATCATTAGCACCTAGCTAGGGCTGGGAAAAAAGCTTCGAAAAAGCTACATTCAGAGTATAAGACGCACCCAAATTTTCAGCCACTGTTAGGGAGGAAAAAGGTACGTCTTATACTCAGAAAAATACGGTAGTTTATTCCATGCCTGAGCCTTTCTTTATGTAATGGTGATCGATCTCTCTTTTCACTACACAGATACTCATAGCAGATTCTTTTTATCAGCTTACTCAGTTCATTCCACAAAATACAAGTTCAGAACAATAATCACGCACTTTTTAAATTGGTAACTCTGCATCGCTCTTACTAAAAGATATTATGGAAATAATAGCTCTCTTTGGAGTTGCTAATACAAACACTGGGATTAGCATAACTGGGATTGTTCATATGGAAGGGGACTCTACCATCAAAGCTACCTGAATAAGAACCCTCCAGTTTAAAATATGTGTGTTTGCTGACAGTGGTGAATGGGAGCATATTCCTAACGATGAACTTGAAATTAGAATGAGTGTTGGAAGCTCTTGTCAGTGAGACATACAGAGATGATCAGCTTCTGGTTCTCTAGACAAAATTTGTGGAAGGAGGTCTGCTGATGTTCATGAATACTTGCAGTAACATCAGATAAGAGAACATTCCCTAATTGATTGCTTCCAATTGTGCTGAACTGCATCCAACCTAACAAGCCCATCTGGAGAGCAGCGAGTTCAGAAGGAATGCTCTATGCTATTCCATCTAAAGAATCAGAGTTGATAGTGTGCTTATGCCTCATTGACAAAGGCTCCCAAAGATGCATTCTCTTTTCATAGTTCCCCAAGACTACCGCAGCATTTCACAGTATATTATTGCTTTCTTGGAAAAAAAAATCAATTAAAAATTAAATATACAAAATCAAATTAGTTTCATGCTGATTCTCAAGTTCTCTTGAAGAACTGAGATTTTATAGCTGCTATGAAATGGGGGCTTATGGAGTGGGATCTTCTAAAATACTCTGCCATGTTATATTGTCATGGAAATGAAGCTTATGGGAGGGGAGGATAATGAGATATGAAAGGAGCATGCTGAATTTCCAAGTGGAAGAAATGGTGAGGAATAGGAAGCTACTAAGAAAGTTTCTATAAAGAGGAACAAAATGTTGGAAGAAGACCGATTAATTAATGCTAAAATTCAGAGCGGTCAGTATTTCAACAACACATCTCTCCCAAATGGAGGTTTAATCAGAATTCAAGTCATATCTCAGGTGTTCAGTTGCTACCAAAAGATATTTGGACTTTTAAAAGTTTAATTTGTTTTCGTTTGTTTGTTTATTGTTTCTGAGTCTTTTGTAGCAACTCAGATCTTTTTAAAAAATTCTGATACAGTTACCATGACTCCATTATTTCATGGAGTTGTTTAATTATGATACAAAAGACCAGTGAAAATCTATCCTAGCTGCTACTTTATAGTAGAAAGAATAGAAGCAACAAGAACACAGGCCACAACTTATTTGCAATTCACAAATCAATTGTTAAGACTGCTGACAAAACTCTGTCCAACAAACGCAGCCCTTTTCAAACCATATGAATTGCAATGGGCCACAGAGCTGGCAAATATTATGCTGGCAGAAAATTATACCTAAAGGAACATCAACCCTCTTTAGTTTGGTTCAAAAATGACACTCTCCACTGGTGATAAATGTACAACTAATTACAGATGGCTCATAATTGGATAGGGACAGAATCACCATATGTAGAATTCTGAATGGAGGAAAGTAGGATATTTGGGAAAGTGAGTATCAAGACTGCATATTCAAAGGGTTTTGCTCATGCCATCAGTTACAGGACCAAACTGACATAGCCTTAGCTCTGTGACATTACCTCTTATTTGGTTCCTATGTCATATTTAAATATAATGTGGTTTGATTTTTTTTTGGCTTAGTATTTTGTGTAAACATAGTTACTGCAGTTTCTAAAGCACACTTTATGTACTATCACATTATGGCTTAGTCAAGAATCTATTGTAAAATAGCTTTTGCATATAGCTCATCATGCAGTTAACGCTGCTGTGAGCCTACTTGCTGCTGCTGCTATGGTTCTTAAAATCAGTTATTCATTCTAAACAAATATCCTTGAGTCTTACCCACACACACACAAAAAAATCTTTCATTAAAGTGTCAGCATTCGTTCCCGTAAAAAGAGGGCAAAGAATCATAACATATTTGATTAACCTGTATTACTAGCTTTTGTAAACAAATGGATTTTGAAGTTCCTTCCAGAATTACAGATATTCTTGGCAATTATCTCAGGGAAATAATCATGCATGTGAAAAGGATAAGAGCGGTCTCTCACAACAATCCACAGGAAGATTCCAGAGGGGAGAAAAAAATGAAGCCCATAAAGAAAAGACAGCTTTATTTGTACATAACTCTTGTATCGCTGTAGCTGTTAACAGCTTGGAAGTGACAAAGGCACAATGATCTCTTTCTTAAAAATCTGGTTCACACACCTTTGGTGCCTCTATGTTCTTGTTAAGGAATAAGGTGAACAGAGAACAACCTGGAAGATGTTAAAACTGTCTGCAGTTTGTGGGGCAGAGGTTTCTCAAAGACTTAACGTGGCGCAGTGAGCTAAGAATACTGCAAAATAGATTGAAGCCATATTAAATAATTGACTGTAAAGGTACAGTTTTACCTTATACAGGTAGTCCTTGAGTTATGACCATAATGGAGCCTAGCCATCATCGTCATAACTTATACCGGTTTTAAATCAGTTCACCCACATAACCAGCCTTATTTTATGATCTTTTTGCAGCAGCTATTAAGCAAACTCATGATCCATGTTTGGCAAAACCATTGTAAAACCCTGTCACATGACCGTGGGATGCTGCAAATGGCCATAAATGCAGCCTGGTTGCTGAATGCCAGAAGTGTGCTCCTGTGACTGCAGGAGTGTACAACTGTTGTAACTTTAAATCCCCAGCTAGGTCAGTCACTAAACAACCAATCAGAGGTGGTATTCAGCAGGTTCTGACCAGTTCCGGAGAACCGTTAGCGAAAATTTTGAGTAGTTCGGAGAACCGGTAAATACCACCTCTGACTGGCCCCGCCCCCATCTATTCTCTGCCTCCCGAGTCCCAGCTGATCGGGAGGAAATGTGGATTTTGCAGTAACCCTTCCCCTGGAGTGGGGTGGGAATGGAGATTTTACAGCATCCTTCCCCTACCACGCCCAGCAAGCCATGCCCACCGAGCCATGCCACGCCCACCAAGCCATGCCCACAGAACCGGTAGTAAAAAAATTTGAATCCCTCCACTGCAACCAAAGACTACCTGTACCTCTCAGAGTTTAAACTATTTGCTGCTGCTTCCTGCCTTCCTTACATTTCAAAGGACACTTTCTTTATAGCCTTGAAATTGAGCAGTTGTTGATTGGTGACATAACACATACTGTATCTCTGCCCTGAGAATCACTAGCTGTGGGCTTATCTCTCACACATTAGTTCAGCAATCACATATACCAAGCAATTTATATCCAGGTATCCATTTATATCCACATCAATTACAAAGTACTACCAAGATCAGATTTAGAACACCTATCGAGAAGTGTGAATGAACATCAAATGCAGTGTGTTGGCCATATCTCATGTATGCCTAAAGACCGGCATCCAAAAATTGCACTACGTTGGCTACCTCCTGAAGGAAAGAGGAAAGAGGCTGGCCTAGGAAAACTTGATGCCAAATACTTAAGGAAGACCTTAAGATTATTAATGTTTTTTTGGGAGGAAGCCAAAGTTGCTACAAATGATCAAAACTGCTGGAAATCACTTGCTGCTCAATATGCTCAGGAGATGATGATGATGATGATGATGATGATGATGATGATGATGATGATGATGATGATGATGATGATGATTTATAATGCATTGGAGATCTACCCAACAGATAGTCTTCTTACAGCTTGGCTCTTCCTGTGTGGCTTGGCATAATAGCTTGTGATTTGCAAAGTCTCAACAAAATTTGCCAAGTGCTCAAAGTTATTAATATGATATTTGCTGTAGTAACAAATGCTGACTCTCATGCATATATACATTATATTTATTTTAATGTCAGGCTGATTTTTAAAAGGCAGCAAATCCCATTATTAGAACTCTGGCTGTGCAGTTTATGAACTGACACATGCTGAACTATGCACAGCAGAGCTTAGACAATGATGCCTGTTTAATGCTAAAAGCCACATAGACCATGAGAGGCTTTTTCAACCTTTCCCCCTCCTGGCTAGCATGCCTAATTTTTTATTGCATAGTTAAAATGTTGGTCATGAAATATTTGCAGCTAGTTCTCTTTGGACAACTACTAGGATAATCGTTTTTTTTATTTTTAAAGAAAGAAACATTGTTCAAAGTATTTTATGCCATTATGGTTAAGTTTTGGTTTCCTAAAAGAGATGTCTCCCTATCAAAAACTTAAATTAAATGGTTTGATCTTCTTTGGACAATTTTGCTACCATTTGGCCTTTTATGAATTTCACTTTAAGTTTTCGAGGTAAGGGCATGGAAAAATTTGAGAGCTGTGTCTAATGTTTCAACCTCTATGAATATTCTTCTGGAAGTGTCACTCTCTGAGTATCTTTGGACTATTACCATAATTCAATCTAACATACTGTGAGGATAAAATAGAACATGTACATCTTCAAGGAAGGACATGCTGAATTTGTAATGAATAAATAAATTGAAGTAAACATTAAGGCTATGTGAAGCTTTGACTGAAGAGCCCCTTTGAGGTGGTAATTACAAGAAGTCAACATGGATTTGTCAAAAATAAATCTTGCCAAACTAGCCTTATTCCATTTGCCTTTAATGCTTAATAGATGTGACAATATTTTGTGTGTGTGTGTGTGTGTACACACACATACACACACACACACATGCACACTTCAGCAAATATTTGACAAAGCTCAGCAAAATATTTGACAAAGCATCCCGTGACATGCTGATTAGCAAGCTAATTAATAGCATGTCATCTAGTGTGACAATTAAGTGTATTCATAGGTGCCTCAAAAATCATATGAAAAGTATGCTCATTAATAGTTATCCGTGATGCTTTATGTTGAAACCCACTAAAGGCTGGAGAGACTTCTGCTCTGCACAGAACATATGTGGCTGTCGTTTAGGGGCAGTTGCATAGGCATTCTTTTTATATATCAGCAGATTTTAACATTTCCTGCTTCAATCTGTGTTGCCCTCCCCTGCCTCCCAGCAAGAAGTCAGAACCATCAGCATGCAGAGCATGCACCTCCGCACTTAACCACACATGTGCAGTTAGGATTCGGGTGATGTTTGCGTACGTTCATCTGTAGCCCTGTTCAATCTATGCTTACCCATCAACCCCTTCTCAGCATAGGTATGAGGCAAATGCTTTACACCAGGGGTGTCAAATTCAAGGCCCACAGGCCGGATCCAGCCCGCAGGGTACTAAGATCTGGTCCGCGGGACCACTCTGGAAACAGCAAAGGACTGGCCTGCGGTGCCATAGCCAGTGAAAACAGAGCTCGGGAGGGCTGCACGTGGCCCTCCTGAGCTCCGTTTTTGCTGGTAGATGGTTGCAGGAAGCCGTCGCAGCTTAAAATGGAGCTTGGGAGCCCGTTTTCGCTGGCAGAGCGCTCGGGCCGCCACAGGCGCCCCCGACATGAGTGACGTTGAGCTGGCCATGCCCACCCCGGCCCCCCAAGGTCAAACACAACCCGGATGAGGCCCTCAATGACATTGAGTTTGACACCCCTGCTTTACAGGCATCTCCAGTATACAAATCAAGCCTTAGAAGCTGCAACTTGTCCAGATTGCAGCAGTTATGGGTGCTACTACATCAGTATTCAGTTTCTGGGTGTAATCAAGGTGCTGGTTATCATCTATAAAATCCTTCATAGTCCAGGTCCTGTATATTTGACACACCATTTTTGTCCAATTAAACTCTGCCCTCTCAACAAGATCAGACAAATACATAAATGATAAATTAACAAATATAAATGATTCTGCATGCCTCTACCTCTTCTTAATTGTGTCTGTACCTCTTAGTAGTTTTCACTCCATGTTTAGATTGTAACATTTTGAAAATTATCTTATGAACATGTGAGATGAGCACAATTGCTTCCTAGGCATTCTATCAGAACTGCCCTTCCTTGATATTGGAATATAAATTAATATTTTTCTTCTGACTCTCAGTATGGATACCCAAAGCAGGTAGGGGATTGCATGCTCTTCAAATTTTTGTAGTATAATTGGTTTGGAAATCATTTTATATATTTATTCCATATTTTGGGGGTACTTCTTCTTTGTATCTTCTTTACATCTTTCATCAATAAATCTTGTAATGACTGTCTTTGCATAAAAGTAGATTCCTTTAATTTTCTTAAATCTCTTTGTTGTCATCCTCAATTTTTTCACATCACTTAATTAGATATATCTTCTTGTCTCTTCTTGATCTTTTCTAGAATTCAGCATTTTGCCTTTTGCTTCCTGTAATAGAAAGTGTGGATGGCCTTAGGGAACAAGGGGAGGAGACAATGCCTAGGAAACAATCAGACAAGAGGGGCAGGAGCCCCCCCCCCCAGTGGTTTAATGGTTAGAGGAAGAAACTTAGGAAGGACCTACCCTAATGAATCAAGCAGTGGTAGTGGGAAATTGGTACTTTTGGACTTTATTATTTATTTTATTTATTAGACGCTCTTATATGCCGCCCAATCCCGTGGGACTCAGGGCGGCGTACAGCATGAGTAAGAAGCGTACATTTAAAAACAATAATCATAATTTAAGTTAAAATATAGTTAAAAAGAAAACATTATAAACACAACATTCAGGGGGAATTTGATTATCCTATTCACCCCATCTGCCGGAAGAGCCATGTTTTTAAGGCTTTACGGAAGGCCAGAAGGGTGGGGATAGTCCGGATCTCTGGTGGAAGTTGGTTCCAGAGGGACGGGGCTCCCACAGAGAAGGCCCTCCCCCGTGGCCCCGCCAGTCGGCATTGTTTGGCCGACGGGACCCGGAGGAGGCCCTCTCTGTGGGACCTAACCGGTCTTAGGGAGGTATGTGGTAGGATGCGGTCCCGCAGGTAACCTGGCCCTGAGCCATGTAGGGCTTTAAAGGTAACGACCAACACCTTAGATTGCAACCGGAGACTAATTGGTAGCCAATGCAGCTGGCGAAGGAGAGGTGTTACGTGGGTGTATCTTGGTACACCCACTACAGCTCGCGCAGCTGCATTCTGTACCAACTGGAGTCTCCGGATGCTCTTCGAGGGTAGCCCCATGTAGAGCGCGTTACAGTAGTCTAGCTGTGAGGTGACAAGGGCATGAGTGACTGTGAGCAAGGCCTCCCTCTCCAAGTAAGGTCGCAATTGGTGCACAAGACGGATCTGTGCAAAGGTCCCCCTAGCCACAGCTGAAAGATGTTGATCCAATTTTAGCTGTGGGTCTAGGAGGACACCCAAATTGCGAACCTGTTCTGAGGGAGCCAATTTTTCTCCCCCAAGAACCAAGGAGGGACAATCGACATAGTCCTTGGGAGGCAATATCCAGAGCCACTCAGTCTTGTCTGGGTTGAGCCTGAGTCTGTTCACTCCCATCCAGACCCTCACATCGTCCAGGCAGCGGCACATTACATCAACTGCTTCACTGAATTGACACGGGGTGGAGATGTACAACTGGGTATCATCAGCATACTGCTGATACCTCACCCCATGTTGTCGGATGATCTCACCCAGCGGTTTCATGTAAATGTTAAACAGGATGGGCGAGAGGACCGAGCCCTGTGGCACCCCGCAAACCAGGGGCCTAGGGGCCGACCTCTGTCCTCCTGTCAACACCGACTGCGTCCTGTCAGAGAGGTAGGAGGAGAACCACCGTAAAACAGTGCCTCCCACTCCTACCTCCCCAAGACGACGCAGAAGGATACCATGGTATCCTTGACAGATTCTGGATACTTGACAGATTCTGTTGACCTAACCTTACAATAAAGTGGAATTAGTTCACCTAATCATGATGACCCAAGATGGCGCCGCCGAAGGCTGCCTCAGTGAAATGCTCTCTAATGGTTTCTTTATTTTTTATTATTCTCTGCGACTCACTACGGACTTCATACTCACGAAACCATCTGCTAAAAATTAAGGAACGTTTCTTTAAGGAGCAGCTTTCTGTGATCCCACCCCCACCCCCTGTCTTTAAAAACACTGAGGAGATTCTAACACAGCAAGAAGCAATTTCCCCGGAGCTATGGATTACCAAAAAAAACAAGTGGAGGAAATGAAGACAGAGAGGTAAAAGGGCGGGAATTTTAAACAGGCTAAGGAATAGGAGAAATAACCCCCCCCCCCATCAATCTTCCTAACCAACTTACATCATGTGCTAATAAGATGGATGAAATACTCCTTTTAAACAGATACAATTCTGATTTTTACAATTCAGCAATATTATGCTTCTCTGAAATCTGGTTAAATGAATCAATTCATGATAGCAGCCTGCATTTCCCAGGGTTTCAGATTCAACGATCAGACAGAATTGCAGGAACATGTGGTAAAAAGAAGGGAGGAGCAGGGGTGGCTTCCTCCCAGTTTGGACTGGTTTACCCGAACCGGTAGCGACCTGCTGGTGACATCACGATGATGTCACCAAACCAGATCGGTCAGTGCCAGTCCGTGGGCGCCACCATCTTTTTTTTTTCAATTTTTTTTTATTTTTTCTGGGTTTTTTCTTCTGTGCATGCACAGAAGCTGCACATGCAGCACTGCACATGCGGTGACATCTTGTTTTCAGCTTTTTTAAAAAAATATATTTTTGGGCACTGCCCCGCCCACTCACTCACCACCTAAGCTGCCTTCTCAGTTCCCACGTGATGCCTGCCCTGTGCCCCAACTGACCTGCCTCCTCCTGCCTACAGATAAGTCGTGGTCGCGCTAGCCCCCTCCCTGTCCCATCCCCGGAGCTTGCTGCGCCCCACCCCCACCATCCCCACCACCAAGTTTGTGTGGCTGGCTAAGCCGCCAAGGCCCAGCACGGCTCCATTCCAGGCCGCTCTGCCTGCAGCCTAACTTGCCGCAGCCCCCCACCATCCCCACTGGGCTTGTGACCTTACCTTCCTCCCACGGCTGGTGACAGAGGGGAAAGCATGCCAGCCCCCATGAGGAACCGATGCTTGGAGCAGTTTTGGAGCTTGTTAAGGAAGAGGACCGCTCCTCGGCCCCAGCCATGCTTTTTCAAGCCTGGGCTATTGCAATAGCTTTTCACTCCAAGCAGCTCGGGCTTGAAAATGCATGGCTGGGGCTGAGGATCAGTCCTCCTCCTTAACAAGCTTCAAAACTGCTCCAAGCATCAGAGATCTACGCAAGGGTCCTCTTTGTAGACTTTAGTTCAGTATTCAATACCATCATTCCAGCTAGTGGTACCCGAACACACTTGTAAGTGGATCATAAGCTTCCTAACAAACAGGAAGCAGCAGGTGAAGCTAAGCAGAATCACATCAGATACCTGTACAATTAGCACAGGAGTCCCCCAAGTTGTGTGCACTCTCTACTTCTCTTCTCTCTTTATACCAATGACTGAATCGCTAATGATTCATCTGTTAAACTAGTGAAGTTCGCAGATGACACAACAGTGATCGGCCTCATTCGAGACAATGATGAAACCGCATACAGACGGGAGGTTGAACAACTAACCTTGTGGTGCGACTGGAACAATCTGGAACTGAACACACTCAAAACCGTAGAAATGGTGGTAGACTTTAGGAGAAACCCGCCCATACTTCCACCTCTTACAATACTAGACAACACAGTATCAACAGTAGAGACCTTCAAATTTCTATGTTCTACCATATCGCAAGATCTAAAATAGACACCTAACATCAAAAATGTCATCAAAAAAGCACAACAAAGAATGTTCTTTCTGCGCCAACTCAGAAAGCTGAAACTGCCCAAGGAGCTGCTGATACAGTTCTACAGAGGAATTATTGAGTCTGTCATCTGCACCTCTATAACTGTCTGGTTTGGTTCTGCAATCCAACAAGACAGACACAGACTTCAGAGGATAATTAGAACTGCAGAAAAAACAATTACTACCAACCTGCCTTCCATTGAGGACCTGTATAATGCACGAGTCAAAAAGAGAGCCGTGAAAATATTTACAGACCCCTCGCATCCTGGACACAAAATGTTTCAACTCCTACCCTCAAAACAACGCTATAGAGAACTGCACACCAAAACAATTAGACATAAGAACAATTTTTCCCCAACGCCATCACTCTGCTAAACAAATAATTCCCTCAACACTGTCAAACTATTTACTAAGTCTGCACTACTATTAATCTTCTCATCGTTCCCATCACCCATCTCCTCCAACTAATGACTGCATGACTGTAACTTTGTTGCTTGTATCCTTACAATTTATATTGACTGGTTCCTAATATGATTTGATTGCTTATTTGTACCCAGACTATCATTAAGTGTTGTACCTTATGATTCTTGACGAACATATCTTTTCTTTTATATACACTGAGAGCATATGCACCAAGACAAATTCCTTGTATGTCCAATCACACTTGGCCAATTAAAAAAAATCTATTCTATTTCTATTCTATTCTATTCTGTTTCCTATCTGGTTTACCTTGGAGAAATGATACTTCCTGCCTTTCTCCAGCCATTTCACATTCTTCTGGTTTTTGCAGTTTGGAATATTCTTTAACAATGTCACGTGTTTCAGTGCAAACTGCTTTAGATACTAGTTAGCAAATATAATTCATAAAGTCTATGCTTTACTGCCGTTTCATAATTACATGGACTATTGCTGGTATATTACCTATTCTGGTCTTCCCTACTAGATGACTGGATACCTTCCAAAGTGGGGAAGTTTTTTTCCCCTATTTTCTGATATTGTCTTTTCCAAGATCTTGGGGAAATATCTTGGCGGTCTTCTAATTCAATTTCTTTCTCAAGGCAGGAATCCTTGATGATCACAGACAAATAGCTGTCCAAACTTTGCTTGAAAGCCTTCAGTGAGCACTTACAACTTCATATATCAGGCTGTTCAACTGCTTATGAGATCTCATGGTTAGAAAATTTCACCTTATTTCAAGTTTGGATTTTTCTCTGTTAATCTTTCACCCTTCTTGTTCTAATGTGGGCACTACAGAGAATAATTCTACACCATCTTCCTTTGACTGTCCATGTATTAGAAGATTGCTACCTTGCTTCTCCTTACCTTAAAGAACTTTCTCTTCTTTAGGCCAAACATACCAGTTCTGATAACTGCTTATAGGTGCTCCATCATTAAGAAGAGACTGGACAGCCACTTGTCTGGAATGGCATAGGGCAGTGATGGCGAACCTTTTTTTCCTCAGGTGCCAAAAGAGTGCATGTGATAGCGCATGTGTGTGTGCCCACACCCATAATTCAATGCCCCCACATGCCCCACCCCCTGTGCATACATGCATGACCCCTCCCTGCACTGCCCTGGCCCCTGTGCATGTACACACAACCCCCCGCTCCCCCATTTCCTGACTTCGGGTGGGCCCAGTAGGCCCATTTTTTGCCCTCCCCAGGCTCCAGAGGTTTTCTCCAGAGGAAATGGCCCATTTCCCGACTTCCTGAGGGCCTGGTAGGCCCATTTTTTGCCCTCCCCAGGATCCAGAGGCTTCCCTGGAGCCTGGGAAGGGCAAAACCGGCTACCCCCACCACCCTGGAGGCTGAAAACACCCTCCCAGAGCCTCTGTGCAAGCCAAAAATCAGGTGGCCGGCACACACATGCGCGCTGGAGTTGAGCTAGGGCAACGGCTCGTGTGCTAGCAGATATGGCTCCACGTGCCACCTGTGGCATGCGTTCCATAGGTTCGACATCATGGGTATAGGGTCTCTTGCTTGAGCAGGTGGTTGGACTAGAAGATCTCCAAGGTTCCTTCCAATTCTTATTATTCTGTTCTGTTCTTGTTTTCTGTTCTTTATGTAGTTTTGAGTATAGTTGCTCAACCAACTATGAATCCACCTGGTAGTGGCACTATCTATTCCAAATTGTTCCATCTTATCAAGAAGGATACATGATGCCTCACTGAAGTCTACAGCATTCCATTGGTTTATTAATCTAGTTACTTTGTCAAAAATGTGATTAGATTTTAAAAAATGAGATTTTTCTGTCATGATCTATGTTTAACAAACACATGCGGTAGTTACTGTGTTCCTTTCAAAGTGCTTACAATCAACTGCTTGATTGTCTTGTGAAATTTTCCCAGGTATTGATATCAAGCTGATTAGTCTATAGCAGTGATGGCGAACCTTTTTTTCCTCGGGTGCCGAAATAGTGCGAGTGCACGCTATTGCATGCGCGTGCGTGCCCACACCCATAATTCAAAGCTCCTCACTTGCCCCATCTTCCTGCACATGCGTGTGTGACCTCTCCCACTTCCCCATTTCCCAACTTCCAGTGGGCCCAGTGGGCCCATTTTTCGGCCTCCCCAGGCTCCAGAGGCTTTCTTGGAGCTTGGGGAGAGCAAAAACACTCCCCCCACCATCCTGGAAGCCCTCCGGAGGCCGAAATCGCCCTCCCAGAGCCTCTGCGTGAGCCAAAAATCAGCTGGTGGGCATGCACATGCACACTGGAGCTGAGTTAGGGCAACGGCTCGCGTGCCGGCAGATATGGCTCCGCGTGCCACCTGTGGCACCCGTGCCATAGGTTCGCCATCACTGGTCTATAGTTTCCTGAGTCTGCTCCCCCTTTTTAAAAAAAAAGATTGGAACAATGTTATCATTTACACTATACTCCAGGAGTTCTTAAAAATTGTAGTCAGAGGTTCAGAGAACACATCTGCCAGTTCCTTTAACACCTTGGGATGTAATCCAGCTGGTTCTGCCAACTTGAATTAATTCAAAGCAGCTAAATATTATCTTACTACTTTTTTACCTATTCTGACCTACATTTCTCCTCTGTCCATCCCCCAGTGGTGCACACTTTGACATGGTGGAACATTTTTTTCCCTTTTGTGAAAAGACAATGCAAAATTATTTCAGTCCAGATTTCTCTCTCCAGTCATGTTATCCTCTCCAACCAGCCAACTAATCATGTTCTTCACGTTTTTCCTATTCTGTACGTACCCAAAGGAACTTTTTTATTATTATTTTTACATTCATTGCAACTTTTAGCTATTCTGAGATTTACCTTCCTGACCACATCCTTATATATTTGGGCCATTTCCTGTCATTCTGTTATATGCCTACCTATATGCCTGTTATATGTCTCAGTTCCTTTTGAAATTTGTCCCTTTTGCTTTCTTAGTTTATAACAGAGGTCCTTATGCAACCACACCGGTCTTATAATCTGCCTCCTATCTTGTGCTCATTTTGCAGACATCCATTTGCCTTGTGCAAAAATCTATCATCTTCTCTGATGAGTATCAGTGATGCCAGACATGCATCCAGATCCTTCACTATGTCCCCCAGCATTGCAATAAGTTTACACATTGTGCCAATATAGTTAAGAGTTCTTCTCAGGCAAGAACACAAACATGGCACATACCTTGTAGGACCCCAATGTCAGCCTTGAGGGGTAGTCAGAGAAGAAGTACACCCAGAAGTACTATCTCTAACTTTATTGTAAGGTTACATCAACAGAATCCTGCAACTCTGAAAGTACATCTCTCCCAGTGGTGGGTTCCTACCGGTGCGGTCCACTCTATAGCACCAGTAGCGGCCCGCTGGTGACGTCACAGTACCGGTGCAGTCGGTTGCCGGTGCCTGGGCGCCGCCATTAAAAAAAATTAATTTTTTTTTCAATTTTCTTCTGCGCATGCCCAGAAGCCAAGCTTCCGGCACTGCACATGCGCTGCCTTCCTACCCCACAGTGAGTCCAAGCAGGGGAGGATGGCTGAGGGAGCACGTGAGACGCTGAAAGAACGGGCGGCAGGACCTATCTCAGTTCCCCTCCCTTCAGCAGTCCGAGAAGCCACGAACGTGTGGTGATGATCCTAGGCATTTTTGCACATTCGAGGCTTCTCAAGCTGCTGAGTGGAGGGGGAATGGGCGGCAGGAGCCTAGGATCATTGAATGGGGAGAAGCATTCAGGCTGGACGGAGCCTCCTAGAAGAACCACTGCCGCGGTCTTGCTGCTCCTGCTGCGGGGGGCTGCATTGTGGGTGGGCAATGCCCCCCTGCTTCTCCGGCCACTGCCAAGCTCCCGAGGTCCACGCCCACCCGGTCACATGGCTGGCAAGCCACACACACAAAATAAGCCACGCCCACAGAGTGGTAGTAAAAAAATTAGGACCCCGCCCCTGATCTCTCCCCCTTATTTTTATGTATTGTCCAGGAAACTGGTGGGGACATCTGAGATGTTTGCCATGCCCCATTCATTCTCTGGGGCTCAATTGCCACTTCTCTGACCATTGTCAAATATGCAGCTCTTCCTCCTGCCTCCCAAGATCATTCTTACATAGTACTTGCCTTCTTTGTCCATGCTTAGATGTGCAACTCCAAACAACACTTTCCTTTGTCTACACTTTGCTGGGGGAAAAAGAAGGAAAAAAAACTCATACAAAATGAAAAATAATGTTTCCTAAGTGCCAAAGAAAAAAGAGAAAAAAGAAGAGGAGGAGGAGGAGGAGGAGGAGGAGGAGGAGGAGGAGGAGGAGGAGGAGGAGGAGGAGGAGGAGGAGGAGGAGATTGCCCTAGTTGTGAATGGCCATTTGATTTTCTTGATAGTTTACTGAAATTGGCTGCCTTTCCTTTTCTAATGGAATGCATTTTGTCCGATCACCTGACAGGCAGACTATAGATGAGAGATCAGTCTGTGAGAGTACATCCTGAATGCTTTAATGCTATGGTCAAACCCTTTTGCTGCTATAAGGCAGTAACCCATGAAGGGGATCCTTGTCTTCTAATAACTGAAACTGCATTCTCATTAGCAGCAGATATTGCCTCATCCATTCACTGAGAAATCTGCTATATACATGTGGAAAACTAAACCAAGCTAAGTGATCATTATATAGAAGTAACTATTTATTCACTTTTTTTCCCTTAAAATACTGTTCATAATCACAAATATATCAAATCTGTGTTACTTCAGTCTCTTCCTTTCTCTCTACTCACATCCATTCAGAGCCTACCTCTCACAGAATCTATCAAGTCGAAGAGTTATTTCCTTTTTATAATTAAAAAAATATAGATTATGTCAGTAGCCTGGCAATAGTTCATTTTATTGCAATGTAAATTTATATTTGTGTTATTTTCTATCTTTTAACTGGTTCCAAAAAGTAAACAGCAATACTGTAGTTGAGTGTTACACTTGCAAGATCAAAGTATACAGCTGTACCTTCATCACAAAGTGATATTAGCCCTCAGTCTAACCTCACTTTTCCTATTGCTTCTGCAGCCCAAAGGCTCTCAACAGCACCAAGTTTACTGAATGGTTTATCAGACGTGTTAAATTCAAGGCCCGTGGGTCAGATTAGGGCCCACCCTGAAAACAGTGAAGGACCGGCCTGCGGTGCCTCTGCCAGCTAAAATGGAGGTTGGTAGGGCTGCGTGTGCCCCCTGGGCTCCGTTTTTACTGGCAGTGGGCTGCAGGAGGCCGTCGTGGCTGAAAATGGAGCCCGGGCAGCGGGGCGGGTTGCTTACTTACCGATACCGGTGCGCTGTGTGTGCATATCCACATTTCGTGCACGCGTGCTTGTTATGCACGCGTGCCCCCTCACACAATTTCAGCGAGATTTTGCTTCTGCACATGCGCGGAAGCAAAATCTCGCCGAAATCTCGTGAGGGGACGCGCGCGTGATTTTGGTGAGATTTTGCTTCCGCGCACGCACAGAAGCAAAAAAGCCAAAAAATTCTTTTTAAAAGATGGCAACTTGCACAACTGTCCGGTGAAGACGGCACCAGTGCAGTCGTGCACAAATTGCGTAATCAGCAGGTCCCTACCGGAGCTGCGCACTGGACTGCACTGGTAGGAACCCACCCCTGCCGGGCTGGCTGAAAATGGAGCCTCGATGAGTGATGTCAAACTGGCCATGCCCACCCTGGTCATGGCCCCCCGGCCCCCTGAGGTCAAGCAAAACCTTGATGCGGCCCTCATTGAAATCGAGTTTGAAACCCCTGGTGTATATCAATTTTTCTACTGAAATACTGATCAGACTTAAACCTGCTAAGTTTCAGCTGTTGGCTGGAATATGTACTTTCTGACCATCTCGTCAAATTGTGTCCCCATTCGAGTTTTTTTTTTTTTCATGAATTTTGGTCTTTTGTACTAGACAGAAAAACAGAGAATTAATTTCTTTCCCTCTCAGGATTTTCATTCCCGGTGAGCACAGTCACCACTGAAGACAAAAATATACTGCACAGCAATCACATAGGTTTATTGAATCAAAGTTTGAATGCAATTCCTCTTTAATAGTTTTCTCAATTTCAGAACTAATTAGAGGTATGCATTGTTGATCAACACAGTTTTCCCTACTAATGAAAGCAGGGAGGTTATCAGAATTAGCAATCAAATGGTTACCAAAAGTTGTCCGGCAGCTCCTTGTTTCCAGAAATATTTCCCAATGTAGAAAAGAGTACCAGGCCTAAGGCAGCCACAAAAATAACAAACTGTAGGACAGAGAAACTCTGATATACCACAAGTAGTCCCTTATATGCAACTTATACTTCTCCAAGCTCACCCGCAAAGCTCCTCTTTATCTCTTAGTTTATAAAAATGTTGAATTCTGATCTGCTGCTTTTCATAAATCTTGTCATGAGTTAATGTTACATGTTAGAAAGCAATTTGGTGAGTGGTTTAGTTGTTCTTGTACATGAAAGCTCATGTCCTGACTCTTGGTATTGTCATGCAACAATAATGCTTTGATCTTCTTTTGGTCTTTGCCATATCATTATTTTAGTCTGCTTTAGCATTTAGATGGACTGTAGGTGCTTTATTAGACTGAATAGTCATCATGCAGTTCATTAAGTGCATGATCATTTGCCTGGCATGCCTGCAAAGAAGTTATATTCTGATCAAACACGGAATCTTTCTGGTCCAGTTTGGTTTCTGTATGTCCAAAATACTCTTTCAACATCATGTATATTATTCAGTAATCTAATTCATCAGGAGGAAATCCAATTTTGGCACCTATATTTCTCAAACATTTAATTTCTAATTGCTGACATGCTATGATTTCAACCCAGTGATTTTCTGAAGATACGGTAGCTCTGGCATACATGTGGAGCTCCACTTTCTGGAGGATTTCATAATTCTTTTCAGTGCAGGCAATTGTTCCATATATGACTGATGGACAAAAACCTGGCTCTTCCATAGGAATGCATTGGGGAACTTTTATAGATAGGTATATGCCTAATAGAATAACAGAGCTGGAAGGGACCTTGGAGGTCTTCTAGTCCAACCCCCTGCTCAGGCAGGGAACCCTATATCATTTCAGACAGATGGTTCTCCAATCTCGTCTTAAAAACGTCCAGTGTTGGAGCACCCACAACTTCTGGAGGCAAGTCATTCTAACTGCCAGGAAATTTCTCCTTAGTTCTAGGTTACTTCTCTCCTTGATTAGTTTTCATCCATTGCTTCTTATCCTGCCTTCAGATGCTTTGGAGAATAGCTTGACTCCCTCTTCTTTGTAGATATTGGAACACTGTCACCCCTAGTCCTTCTTTTCATTTAACTAGACATACCCAATTCCAGCAACTGTTCTTTAGATGTTTTAGTCTCCAGTCCCCTAGTCATCTTTGTTGCTCTTCTCTGTACTATTTCTAGAGTCTCAACATTTTTCTTACATCATGATGACCAAAACTGGATAAAGTATTCCAAGTGTGGTGCTACCAAGACATTATAAAGTGGTATTATAAGAGCCCTGGTGGCGCAGTGGTTAGAATGTCATATTTCAGGCTAATACTGCCAGCAGTTCGATTCTTACCGGCTTACTTGACTCATCCTTCCATCCTTCCGAGATTGGTAAAATGAGGACCCAGATTGTTGGGAGCAATATGCTAACTCTATAAACCGCTTAGAGAGGGCTGTAAAGCACTGTGGAGCGGTATATAAGTCTAAGTGCTATTGCTATTAACACTTCACATGATCTACACTTCAGATGACCTTGATTCTATCCCTCTGTTAATGCAGCCTAGGACTAATCTCTGCATTATAGCAGAAAGTATTCAGAAATAAATATAATTCAGTTTATAGGACACTTGGAGAAATGGCATAATCTAATGTAGTAAATCTGTTCCTTAAAGAATTAATAAGTGGCAAGTTTGCCACTCAGAAGCCATCTAAGGAAATTGGAAAATTATTGTAACAGTAGCTTATATTTGGACCAAAATATATTTGGGGGGGAGAACTCATCCTATTTGAGCTTTACAGAATTTTAAAATGCAAATATTCAAGGTCTAACTTCTGATATAAGGGATTTTTTCCCTTTCTAACTTCTTTCTCCCTTTTATAAATGTGAATTAAAAGGGTGTGGTTATGTGCATAAAGATGCTAAGGTTTTTTCCTCCCAAAGTAGTATATTAACATTTTTGAAAGTCAGACTTAAACAAAGGAGGAAGCAAAGAGAAATCAGTGGTTTCTAGTATGCCATTTACTGAGTAAACTATGAAATAGTAGCGATTTTGAAAGAAGGCTCTGGGCACTAGCAGTAATAATCATCTAACACTTGCTAGTTTATGAAAGTAGCATCTTCTACATTGCTTCTTGAAAATCTCTCCCATGAGATATGTTGGAGAGGAGAATCATTCTTTCATTCCTGACTCTTATGTTTCTCTTCAGGGCAGTGCTACGTTTTAAAGCAATGTTCAAAGATGGTGGAGAGAGACACAGAGAAAGAGACAGAGGGAGGGAGAGGGAGGGGGAGAGGCAGAGGGGACGGAGAGAGGGTGGGGAGAAGCTGAGCAGCAGTGAGTCCTGTGGCACTTTAAAAGCAAGGGCTTACATGGTAATGTATTTCATAGTCTTTGCTGTTTTACTGCTTGTCCTCTAGAAATGGCAAGAGTCAGCCACTCTAATGATACAGAGAGAGAAGCTGATTCTTTATTCTTATTCCCAGGCCTCCTTTCCACTTAATTATTTCAACACAAATTAATGGCAAAACTTAATTAGACATTTGCTTTGCAATTATTTATGAGGTTGGCTTTTCACTTCAAGATCACCACAACTGTAGACCACATCTCTTTTTCCATGGCACCTTTGCTATAAGCACTTAAGTTTTTTCTCAACCTCTACTTCAGTCCCCGCTCCCCCCAACCTGACACCTTCAGGTACGTTGAACTATAAATCCCATGACCCCAACCAAAATGGGGAGCATCTGATTTGCAAAGGCTATTTCACCGCAATTCTCAGTATATATGACTTAGTGATCTATCTGGAACAGCTTGCCTCCAGAAGTTGTGAATGCTCCAACACTGGAAGTTTTTAAGAAGATGTTGGACAACCATTTGTCTGAAGCAGAGGTGGGTTCCTGCTTGTTTTTGCCAGTGCGGTTAATAGCTGTTGTTTGCCGCAGAGCCGAAGACGCTGCTGCCGTTCGCGGCGCAGGAGCTTTCCCCGGGCGCTGCCTCCACCCGCATGGACACCGCCGTTTGCGTTCTTTTGCCCTCTGCGCATGCAGAACGCTTTGCATTCTGGGGGTTGGGCCCGGGGAAAGCTCCCGCACCGCGAACGGCAGCAGTGTCTTCGGCTCTGCGCCAAACAACAGCTATTAACCGCACCGGCAGGAACCCACCTCTGGTCTGAAGTAGTGTAGGGTTTCCTGCCTAAGCAGGGGGTTGGGCTAGAAGACCTCCAAGGTCTCTTCCAACTCTGTTATTATTATTATCTTATATCCTCCTCTCGCCTATCTCTTTCTTGCTCTCCCAATATACATGGCCTTGTGTTGGATTTTGGACTCTTATCTCCAGGCAGGGTTCTATTTTTATTTGATAATTGTTTTGGAAACTGCAGAGCTGAAAAGATATTAAGCAAGCGCTTGGCTGAAAAAACAATTTAATGATTTTTTTTAACATATCCCTTTCATTATACTTTTTTTTTGCATCAACAACTTGCAATAATAACTTGCATCCACAAGAACAGCCAAAGGAAACCAGCTCATCTCAGTGTTGTTTTATCCTTCCACTCTATTTCATTAGTCCCAATCAACATTTTGACAGCAAATGTTTCAGTTAAAGCTTTATCCTTCCAATGGGTTGGGTCAGCAAGAAAAAAAAAATCCAATGACATCAGCCAAAAGTATATATTTGCCTGGGAGGATTATTTTGAGAAAGTTAATTAAACATTTCCTTAAGTTGCAGGGCATATACCACACAGGAACACTTGTCCTTTGTGGAAGCAGATTTCTGAAGGGCAGGTGAATTTGGTGTATTTTCACAACTGTCACTTTATTGTTGAATACTTGAGCAAAGCTGAGGCAAATGATTGTCTTACCTCAGATTGACCTTGGGAACAATGCTGCAGTGCTGAGATACAATACAATATAAGTATGGCCTTCAAGAGGTAGTCTGTCCCTGAGAAGTTGATCAGGCTGATCAGACAAGGGCAGCTGCTGTTTCAAGAAATTATTTTTTTCTTTAGGATGGTAACAAGAAGATGATGTGGAGTTTCAGAAGACTTGAAATTTTTGTGGCATTTTGTGTGTGTGTGGAGAACTGGGAGTTTGTGATCACTTTTTGCAGGGCAGGGGTTGATGGTATTATACTTACCAACCCTTGCAAAGGCCTTACTTGGGGTGTTAACACCTCTGACTGCCTGAAAGCTGGAATTGGAGGCTGACTTGGAAGTGAAGCTTCCAATGGCCTTGGGCTTCAGAGATGGCTCAGTCAAATTGGTGAGGAGCAGAGGTGGGTTCCTGCCGGTAGGCTCTTACCTGTTGGTCGCCGCACTAGCGAAGAAGCCGGTGGCATTCGCAGTGCGGGGTTTTCCCCGCTTCCTTTTCCCTGCCTACCTGGACGCCACCATTTGCGTTCTTTTGCCCTCTGCGCATGCGCAGAGGGCAAAAGAATGCAAATGGCGGCGTCTAGGCGGGCGGGGGAAAGCAGGCGGGGGAAGCCCCACGCCGCGAACACCACCGATTTCTTCAGTTCTGCGGTGACCAACAGGTGAGAGCGTACCGGCAGGAACTCACCTCTGGTGAGGAGGGGAGTTGAAATTAGTAGAAGCTGAGGTGGTTGCTCCAGCCAACAATTTTGATATACCAGGAAAAGTTGGAAGCTGGCTTGAATCTGGACCTGGATCATGGAAGTGCTATGGAGGTTGATTTGAGCTCAGTGTAGCATCTACAAAGCAGAGAGGGATGGGGATGGATGTGCCTTAGTTGCTCAGAAGGCCATTCTTAGTAGCAGATGCAGTTGGGAAGACTGGACAATCTATCTCTATCTGCTAGCTGACCTGGTGAAGCTAGTAAAATCACCTGCAAATTCGCTGGTGCTGCCGGTGACATTATGGGCCTGGTCCATCTTCTTATCCCTGCCCTCCTCCTGTCATGAACTAGGGGGGAGATATTGTGGGAGATGCCCTGATGGCCACTTAAAAAGACTCCAGTTGGGTGCCACAGTGCTGGATAGAGTGGTGCTTTTGTCACCAGAGTTAAGGGTTCCTGTTGAAATATTATCTGGATTGGGGCTGAAAGCCTCCCCTTTGACTTCTTCTTTTGGAGTGAGACCAGCACCGTGGCCTCTTTGTCTTGTTCCCTATGGTACAGAGGTGTGGACTGGGGTTGGATAGGGTGTCTGAGGGAGCTACCACAATAGCCTGACTCCCCCTTGGACTGCTGAATACACAAGGCAGCTGTGGCCTGAGGTGAGATCGGAGAGTTGCTGTAAGGGACTGGGGTAAGTGTAGTGTGTTTTGTGGTGTTTTCTGTGGATGAATAATTTGATGTGAATGAATGGGGTGATTGGATATCTTGGCCTGGAAAGAGAGGGTGAAAGAGAAATCCAGGGACACTCCCATCTCTTGTTGTACTTTCCCATTCAAGACCTGTGCATAGTCTGGAGGTTCTGGAGGACCTTTGCACAGATATATCTAGTGGTTCACTTGATCCCTTTCTTGGAACTAGAAGCCCTTCAGATAGTGAGTCCTGTCCTGGTCACCTTCTGACTGGGTTACTGTACAGGTAATCCTTGACTTATGACCATAATGCAACCAAAAATTTCCATTGCTAAACAAGATTAGTTGTTAAGTGAATTTTGCTCCCTTTTGCAACCATTCTTGCCACAGTTGTTAAATGAATCATTGCAGTTGTTAAGTTAGTAATATGGCTTCCCCATTGACCTTACTTGTCAGAAGGTCACCAAAGGTGACACTGCAACTGTCATAAAGATATACCCCATTCGAATTTTGATCACATGACCATGGAGAGGCTGCAACAGTCATAAATGTGAAAAATGGTCCCAAGTCACTTTTTTCTGTGCCATTCTAATTTTGAATGGTCACTAAATGAATGATTATATGTCAAAGACTATCTGTACAGTAATACATTCTACATGGGGCTTCCCTTGAAAACCATCTGGAAGTTACAGCTGATCCAGAGTACAGTGGCACTGGTAGTGATGATTAATGACCACATGACCCCATTGTTTTGTGTGCTGTACTGGTTACCAAAGTTGCTAAGGAGTTGAGTGGCTTCAAAATTGGATGGAAGAGGATGGATGGATGGACAGATAATAGTTTTTTTTTTTAAAAAATCATCATTACCTGGTAAATTGCCTCTCTGAACCTAGTCAAATATTCAGGGACAAGTTTTGTCTGTACATTTACCACTTCAAAGCAATTGTTCAAATTACTGATGTTTATTCCTTGCCATTTTAAGCCTTGACCTGCATGTAGTCTTCCGTTGACTTAATTTGTTGACTTTAGAACTTGATTATTGCTGAATTTATATCAGGGTATCAGTGAATCAGTACACATCCTTCTAAGGCAATTGTTACTGGATAATGTGACCCTATCTATTGTAGACTGCAAAGCATAGATTATAAATTTTAATAGCTTTTTTATATAAATCTAGCCAACTGGTCCTCATTCATAAAACCTGGCTTAGTGTAATGTATGACTAAATTCCAAACTAAATACTCTGGTATGATTCCTTGATATATTCTTATAGTACCCTCTTACCTGATTATCTTTCCCTCCCTGAAATTAGATCAAGCAGGAAGCCTGATGGGCTGCAGTGTATGTACATCAGCATAGACACAATGTTGGGACTCTATCTGTAATAGGTTTTTCTTCACCTTTTCATTCTTGTGAAACAGTGTGATGCATTCTATTATATTCCTTTGAGCCAGATTGCATACCTGATTATACCTCAGATTCTTATTCCTTCCTCTTTACACTACAGTTTATATGCCACTTCAGTTAAACAAATCTCAGTGGTTTACATAATTCCATACCACACCACAAAATGACATAATTAAGAATGAGCCAAATATGCAACTACAAATTCCTGCAGAGAAAAATAACATTCTCACCGGCTCAAGGTTGACTCAGCCTTCCATCCTTCCAAGGTAGGTAAAATGAGGACCCAGATTGTTGGGGGCAATATAAATATACATTGCTTACTGGTGTAAACCGCTTAGAGAGTGCTTGCACTGTGAGGCGGTATATAAATCTCACAAATAAATAAATAAATAAAAATAACATGAGAGGCAGGGGGAAGGAAATCTTAGGCCTGCTTCCTCTTCCTCCTTCACAGAGTTTGGGAATGTCCTGGGCTTTGGCTGGTGCTAATTAGTGCCAGGTTTCTCTGTAATAAAAGGTTCCTCATTCTTTCCAACCACAGCAACAACAAAAAGCATTTGATTATTATCTAACAATGCTCCCAGAATCCCATTCATCTATACCAGAGTTTTTTTAAAATCTTGGCAACTTTAAGATGTGTGGTCTTTAACTCCCAGAATCCCACAGCCAACATAAAGATCACACATCCTAAAGTTTTCAAGGCTGAGAAGCACTGAGCTTTCTCATCCTTAGTGAATACCTCTCAATGTTCCATAGCTAATTGCATGCCTCTTGTCTGATCAGTAATGTAGAGAGCTACATATATAAAGAGCATATCAGGAATCAGACATATCGTAAGAATATGTGCAGATTCTCATTCTCATTTAGAAAGCTTTGACACTAGGAGAATAATTTCCACATTAGGGAATAAAACAAAAAGCAAATTTCTGAAATGGTCAGCAGACCCACCCATAGGAAGGAGAACTGGAGTGCGGTTGAGAGGTCTGAAATTACATGTTTAGAGCCCCTGAGATGATCTCCTAGTATTTGAGTGTCCATGTCAAGCAGCCTGAACTGGATCAGATACAATCTATTGTGCAGCAGGTGTTCCGACTTGTACAGATTTCTTTTCATAGCTTGCAGCAGGAGCAGTAGAGGAATGCAGCCTTTTTGTGGTAAATCTTTGACTCAAAATACGTCCTATTCAAAAAGACAGCTTGCTAGTAATTCACCATAGGGAGTGAGATGATAAAAGTTAAAACTACAGAAAAGATACTTCGGGGAGTGTTGTTATTTCCCAGCAGGGAATTTTGTATTTCCCAGGTAAATCTAACAGAGTGACTGGTAAGTACAGTGGGGCAAAAGAAGGCCAATCCAAATTAAGAGAGGTTTGTGACCTTACAAATATATAGTGAAGTAGAAAACTCACCCAATAAATGCCAACAAGTGGAGAGGATCAAAATGGTTTGGTTTTTTTTTTTTTTCAAAATTGTCAGGTTATTGTGAGTCACTGATCTTTGCACACAATGAACCAAGAGGAACAGTCGTCATGCTATGTAGATCTTCCATAGGATTTTGATCAGAAACAGTCTGAAGGTGCAAATACAACATTACTCAGTGTTCCGTGTGCCTCAGCATATAGTCATGCTGGCTGGCCACGTGACCATGGAAGCATTTATTTTTATTTATTTATTAGTGTTCTTCTATGCCGCCCTACTCCCTGGGGACTCAGGGCAGCGTACAACATTAAAGAACCACTAAACTAAAATTATTAAAAACAATTTTTAAAAAGTTTAAAAAAACATACAAAACCATGCATACATGGAGGAAAGTTGTCACAAAATCACCCCGCCTGCAGGAAGAGCCATGTCTTAATGGCTTTTCGGAAGGCCAGCAAGGTGGGGATAATTCGGATCTCTGGGGATAGTTGGTTCCAGAGAGCAGGTGCCCCTACAGAGAAGGCCCTCCCCCTAGGCCTTGCCAGCCGGCATTGTTTGGCTGACTGGACCCAGAGGAGACCCACTCTGTGGGACCTAACCGGTCGAAGGGAAGTATGAGGTAGGATGTGGTACCGAAGATAACCTGGACCTAAGCCATGTAGGGCTTTAAAGATGATGATCAACACCTTGAATTGCACCCGGAGACCAATGGGCAGCCAATGCAGCTGGCGGAGTATGGTGTTATGTGGGTGTATCTTGAGACACCCACCACAGCACGCACAGCCGCATTTTGCACCAGTTGAAGTCTCCGGATACTTTTCAAGGGTAGCCCCATGTAGAGCGCATTACGGTAGTCCAATCTAGAGATGACAAGGGCATGAGTGACCGTGAGTAGAGCCTCCTTCTCCAAGTATGGTCGCAATTGGTGCACCAGGCGAATCTGTGCAAAGGCTCCCCTAGCCACATCTTTGGACAATGCTTGGCTTAGGAACAGAGATGAGATTGCTCTCTAGAGTCAGACACAGCTGGACAGGGGAAACCTTTACGCTAAACGTTAGTAGAAAGAAAGAATTAGTTGACAACTTCTAAAGAAACAAGATAACCACAGAGACATGGGTGTCCTTCATTGTGTGAAAATATTTCAGGCACAGTCCTAAAAGGCAACTTTACTTTGATATGTGAGAGGTGCCAGGGCTCTAATTGTTATTCTAACATGCTGACCCTTTACTATTTCTGCAGAAAGAGGGAGGGGGGATAAGAAAGCAGCATTACATATTCCTGAATGTACTGTGTCTTCTGAAAGCATAAATTCTATAATCAATGGATCCTAACAGGGACAAATTGGTCCCACTGTAAAATCCATCCTTAAAGGTGTTACAGAATAATACCACTAAAGGCAACTGTACAATAATTTTGCTGGCATAATTACATAATTAATTCAGTCTGAACTCATATTTCAAGTCAGCTGTACAATGGCCATAAGCCCTAGGAAAAAATAAAACATCAAAATGCAATCATAAAATACCTAATTAATTTCAAAACGTCTAGCAAACAGAAACGCTTCAACTTGATGCCAGTCACAGTAGGCTGGAACTGTCATCAGAGCGCAACCACCCCTTACAGCATGAAACAAATGATTATTAACTTTCCATTGGCTGTCCCATGGCCCCTAGACTTCTAATCCTCAGAGCCCCATCTAACTACAGTTGTTGAAATCAATGGCACTCTAATTTAAGGAGGGAAATCTGTTAATTTTAGTATAATCCTTTAAATAGTTTTAAATATTGGAGACATTTTAAATATTGGAGACATTTCACAAAAACTATAACCTGGCTTTTCCAAGCCTTTAAGACAAGTTTGACCTCTCTGAATCAAACCCTATCCAATGTAGTCTATGCCCTTTCATTCTTAGTTACCCATCTAAGTGGTGTAGGGTTTCCTGCCTAAGCAGGGGGTTGGACTAGAAGACCTCCAAGGTCCCTTCCAATTCTATTCTATTCTATTCTATTCTATTCTATTCTATTCTATTCTATTCTATTCTATTCTATCTCTTTCCTAAAGCATCCTTCAATTATCTGCTTTTTAAAGACTTGTGATAATAGCCCTCATCATTCCAACTTAACCTGAAAATTGCTGTAGAATTAAATACAGAGAGCCAGTGGTCTAGTGGCTAAGGCACTAGAACAGAAAGCAGATGACCATGAGTTCTAGCCTCATCTTAGCCATGAAGGCCAGTGGGATGACTTTGGGCCAGTCACTCTCTCAGCCCTCTCTCAGAGGATTGTTTTTATGGGGGAAATAGGAGGAGGAAGGTGTGTTGAATATGTTCATCTACTTGAGTTATTTGTAAAAAATAATAAAGGCAGGAACAAACACATGGCGAGAGTCAGGGGCGGGTTCCTAATTTTTTTACTACCACTCTGTGGGTGTGGCTTAGTTTGTGGGTGTGGCTTGCTGGCCATGTGACTGGGTGGGCGTGGCTTCTCAGACTGCTGAAGGGAGGAGAACTGAGATAGGTCCTGCCGCCCATTCCCCCTCCCCTCAGCAGCTCGAGAAGCCTCGAACGTGCAAAAATGCCTAGGATTATCACCGCACGTTCGTGGCTTCTCGGACTGCTGAAGGGAGAGGAATGGAGATAGCTCCTGACGCCCGTTCTTTCAGCGTCTCACACGCTCCCTCAGCCATCCTCCCCTGCTTGGACTCACTGTGGGGTAGGAAGGCAACGCATGCGCAGTGCCGGAAGCTCAGCTTCTGGGCATGCGCAGAAGAATTTTTTTAAAAAAATTTAATTTTTTTTTAAAAAATGGCGGCGCCCAGGCACCGGCAACCAACCACACCAGTACTGTGATGTCATCAGCGGGCCGCTACCGGTGCTATAGAGTGGACCGCACCTGTAGGAACCCACCACTGGCGAGAGTACTCGCTTAATGAGTATCCTGTTTAGTGACCAGTCTAAGTTAAAGTGGCACTGAAAAAGTAAACTATGACCAGTCTCGCTTTTACAACTGTTGCAACATTCCCTGCAGTCACATGATCAAGATTAAGCCACTTTGCAACTAGTGGGCATTTACAATGGTCATAGTGTCCCACAGTCATGTGATTGCCATTTGTACTCTTCACAGCTAGCTTCCAACCACCAAAGTCAATAGAAAACTCAGCAGGGAAATTGCAAGTTGTGGTCATGTAATGTCTCATTTAATGGCCATGTCACTTAGCAACAGAATGGCCACGCCATTATGTTTTAAAAGAGACTACTATTGAAATGAAGTCTATTAAGGATAAGATTGAAGTTCATAGCACAAAAATGTCCAGAATTGCTACTAGGCTGAATATAGATAAAGAGATCAGCAATAGGCATTGGCTGGATTCAACTGATACTACTCTATATCAATGCTTCTTAACCACGGCAACTTTAAGATGTGCAGATTCCAACTCCTGCACATCTTAGTTTCCAGCCAAATGTAGGTAATGTAAAAGTTTCCAGCCAAATGTAGGTAATGTAAGGCAAGTCCCCTCACACCACTTGCTTCACACATTTCTCTCATGAAGCACTTTGGAAATATGCCTTTGTCTGTTTTTCCTATGAATTAGGGTTAGGGTTAGGGTTTGGCTCTGGCTCCCAGAGACTGAAGGCCCTAAATGCCCTGAGTTTTACCATTGACTGGCGATTTAAACTTGGAGTTTCACAGGCTACATGCCCAGGCTACATGCCCAGGCCTACACTGACTTCTAGCTAGCAACATCACGAACCCAAATGTCTGCCAAGGGAACAGATGTCTTCAAAGCTTTCCCGTGTTGGAAGAAATGTCCATTTGGGTTCAGTTCCAAGTGATGAGAAAGACACTGGAAACATGGAGGCTGCTTGGAAGGATGGTTTAATGGTGAACAGGACCATTGCGTTTGAAATCCTGGGTAGCTGATCACATGGAGTGGAGAGTGAGTGTTATTTATACCCTCTCTTGGGCTTTGAACTTGAGCTTCCTGTTCCTGTGGCAAGGGCAAGTATCCTATTAGCTGTCTGACTCCCGGGAGCGGGGGTCTTAGCTAACTTTGTAGGGTGTCTGTGTCCCAGGCTTGGTTGAATCTTGCTGGGTGATGTAATGAAGAGGGTTTTGGGCAATTCCTATTATGGCTGAGGGCTAATCCTACCTTTGTTGGATCTTGGATGAGGGTATTTGCTTATGAATAGACCTATCTCTTTATCTCTTAAGTGCTGACATCTGCCGTGGGCTATTGAGGAGGGTGGGGGCTATTAAGAGCGAGTCTGCTTCCTGCCTCAAAAAACATGTTTCTTCATTTCTCATCCAGGGAAATATAATATTCTGCCTTTTTAATATTTCCTAGAATATTTCATTCTTCTAGGAGAGGGGTGGGTGCTAACTTTCTACACTAGTTATAGTGGTTGAACCTCTGAGTTCCTGTCCTCTTTAGGCATGGAAGCCAGCTGGGTGATTTTGGGTCAGTCATTTGCTCTCACCCCAATCCACCTCACAGGGTTGTTGTTGCAGGGAAAATAGGACATAGCAACATTATGCATGTATATCACCTGAGATGACAAAAAACAAAGGCTGGATAAAAATCTAAAAAATAAATAAACGAATGAACAAAATAAGTGTCCTTTCTCTTATACACATATTCCTGGAACATGGCTAATATTCCATTTTGTGTGGTAGGGCGATCATATGCATATACCATATAATGTTTTGAGTGTGATCAGTGGCAGTGAATTCACAGCCCTAGGGCAGATGCAAAGAAATGCACAAGTAATAAAAGTAATTCAGCCATTTTTTAAAAAATTGCACTTACATGACCATGTTCATCTCAAACTGTAAGAACACAATTAAGGGAAATACTGACTTCCAGTATGAATCATCTCCTCCTAAACATTCAGTATCCTAATGGGACACACTATATGTTGATAGAGCACAAGTGGAAATTTCATGATCACATCACAGAACTTGTTTTCTCATAAACTGAATTGCCTTGCTGGATTTAGTGGTAAAATGGTTATAGTTCGCCTCAGCACTCTCACACAGACAAAAAGCTTCCCTGAAGAGAATTTTAAAAGGATAACAAAGAGAAGACGGAGTTGGCATTATTTGATTCTTTTTTGACAAAGAAATCTGTTTATGATGCCTTGTTTACGTTCAGTCTCTTTTTAATGAACGTACACATATGGTTTTAAAAAACCCTTACAACTAACAGTTTTTCCCCCTACAAAAGCTAACAGTGCTTCTGAGACAAGTTAAAGCTAGTTTTCTAACTCTGATGTTCACCTTTTCAATCAGAAAAATCTGAAGGAAATTGGTTTATTTTGTATATTTGCGTATTTCCTTAGAGCATATATACCATTGTAGATTCTGTCCCTACTACTCTACAACATAAGACACTAATATAAGTTCCTCTAACTTCAATTTACTTTGTTCCCGTAGTGCAAGTATTGCTGATCAAGTGTACATGGTTGCAATCAAGGCTTCTTTAAAAAAGTAAATCCTATATTGTTTGACGAACTCACATGGGGCACGCAGGTTGAAGCCAAAGTTCTTATATTAGGCCTATAACATAATTTCACCAGGGAACAGGTTTAAGTATTTCATTCTTGGTGGCAACAGGATGGGATGAACCAGTGTTGGGATTCAAAATTCTTTACTACCGGTTCTGTGGGCATGGCTTGGTGGGCGTGGCATGGCTTGGTGGGCATAGCAGGGGAAGGATACTGTAAAATCTTCATTCCCACCCCACTCCAGGGGAAGGATACTGCAAAATCCTCATTTCCTCCCGATCAGCTGGGACTCGGGAGGCAGAGAATAGATGGGGGCAGGGGCCAGTCAGAGGTGGTATTTACTGGTTCTCTGAACTACTGAAAATTTCTGCTACCGGTTCTCCAGAACTGGTCAGAACCTGCTGACTACCACCTCTGGATGAAGTCTAGCAGAATCCAAATTTAGATAGTTTCGCCCTTCTGCTCTCCACCCCATCTCTCCCTTTGAAAAGATATGCGGGAAGTTTGGTTTTTTTCTTTTTATTGCAAATGTACACCCAACAATGCAGCATCAGGTAGTCACAGGACCAGTCTAAGATGGGCTCCAAAGCAGAAGTAATCTCTCAGGAAAGCCTGTGTTGTGTTGAGCAAGGAGTGCTGTATATAAAAAACACAAAAGAAACTACACCAGTGCCCTTGTTTATAATGCAAAGGCAAGAATTCTGACTGCTTTGTCCATTTTCCAGAATTTATTTATTGATTTATTAAATGTATATCCGCCTTTATTATTTTTATAAACAACTCAGTGTGGTCAACATATCTAATGTTCCTTCTTTCCCTTGTTTTCCCCACAATAACAACCCTGTGAAGTGAGTTGGACCGAGAGTGACTGGCACAAGGTCCCTTAGCTTGCTTTCATGGCTAAGGCCAGACTTGAACCCAGTTTCTAGCCTGATGCTTTAACCACTAGACCAAACTGGCTCTAGAATAATCTAGTCTTACTATTCTTTAATCCACATGGCCTCCCCCCCCCCCCCCAAAAAAAATATTTCTTTTAAAATTTGAATAAAAATCTGCCTGGGAAAAAGAATCAGAAGGATTGTACACTAATCTGCTCTCTCGTATCTTTTAGTCAAGGTTGTAACACAGAGTATCCTCTCTACTGCAATTAAGAATGTGGCCCAGCAAGTACTGCACAATTAACAATCCAGACTGCTTTGGATCTGCCAAGCTTCCTTCAATTTTTGCACTTTTAGTGAGTGCCTATTGAAGAATTGCTGGGTATTTGCTGAAGCTAGATGCACCATCAAATATGTTTAAAATTGATTCCCGTTGCCCTGGGGGGATCAGACGGTGAACATCTGTGCAGGAATGCAAATGCATAGATGTATCTGCATCAGTGGCTTTGAGGATGCAAAACACATGGGGGTGAATAATGTTAATATCCTCACAGCTGAAAATCAGGGTTTGTTTCTGTTTCAGCAGAATAATGCAACTCAGGCAAAAGCACAGCCTTTAAAAGTTCTGTAGAGAAGATGTGAAAGCAATCCCTCAGCAAAAGGAACAAAACCCAAAAGCACCAACTGGTGCACCTGTTCCAAGTTGAAATTCTTGGATTAAATCCAAAGAAGTGTGTCCTGAAGCAACATCACTCTCCAGGATAATGCTCATATTACCTCAGTATAATTCTTATTTCTCCTGCATTAGTTATGGTAGCAAACCTGGGGGGAGGGGGGTAGACTTGATTAGTAAAGATTAGTAGAGACGCAACTGTTGCAAAATCATTGGTAGAGAAATGACTGGCGCAAAGTTTCTGTAGCTGAGGGTGAGCCTCCCTTATTGAAGTTCTATATTCTACCATAGTGGCCATCACAAGCACTAAGCAACTCCAACCGAATAACTCCTAAGTTCTTCTCACGGTTACTCATCCCCTTGTCACCTCCTAAATGGACTACAAGTAGTCCTCGTTTAATGAAGGCCCTATTTAATGATCTTTCAAAGTTATGATGCTAAAAAAATGGAACCTTACGACTAGACCTCACACTTACAATTGTCAAAACACCCCCACAGCCACATGGTTGACAATGGGACATTTTGCAACTGCCAGGTCTTTACAAAAATTGCAGCATCTCCACAGTCCTATGATTGCCATGTCCATATGGCACGGATGGCTTCCAACATGCAGATTCAATGGAGAAGCCAGTCCTGAAATCACAGGTCACAGTCACATGATGCCTCAATCACCATGGGTGATTCTTTTAATGGCTACTATGGAAGTAAAATCTTAAGATAAGGTCACATGCTTCATTTAATGACCACATTGCTTACCAATGGAGTTGCCAGTCCCAATTGTGATTGTTAAGCGAGGACTACCTTTACTAAAACATTTTTTAAAAATTCAACTGGTGTGAAATGCAGCAGCACACAAGGCAGTTGTGTGTGTCCCTAGAGTGACACACATTACATGTCTGCTGTGTGAGCTGCATTGGCTGCCAGTCTGTTTCCAGATCCAATTCAAGGTGCTAGTTTTAACCTATAAATCCCTACATGACATGGGACCAGGTTATTTGAGGGACTGCCTCTTCCTTGTTATATCTACTAGTCTATCAGATCTGGCAGGAGGAACATGTTACAGGTCCTGTTGCTAAAGAGTTCAATCTGAGAAGACCCAGGAAGCAGGTTTCTGCCGTGGCACTTGCCATCTGGAACTTCATTCCCCCTCCCCAAGGTGAAATTAGCCCTGATCCTATTTGGGAAATCCTTCAAAACATGGTTCTTCCAATAGGCATGGGGATCCCAGGAAAATAGAGAGCTCCAAGATTGTTACTCTGTGTGTAGGGTGCTCGTCCTTTCTCCCATGGTCTTATTTATATTTCTGCTTAAAATGTTTTAAATTGTATTATATATATATATATATATTTTTAAACTGGTTGTTTTACTGTACACCACCCATACTTAACTTCTGTGAGATTGGTGGCTACATAAATTTGATAAATAAATAGGTCATTAAGACTATCTGGAGATCCGAAAATGTGGCTGTTAAGAGCTTGAGACATTCTGTAGCAGTACAAAATATACCTTTGAATAAGTTCATACTCTCTCTCTCTCTCTCTCTCTCTCTCTCTCTCTCTCTCTCTCTCTCTCTCTCTCTCTCTCTCTCTCTCTCTCTCTCTCTCTCCTATCTCTCCCATATTGTCATTGCTGTTGCCCCTTAACTAAGTCTACTGCCCTTACTGCTACACAATAATTGACATGATTGAATGCTATCATGTTGGAAGAACAGCAAGTTGAAAGCACAATGTTGTTCATTCGGGGTCCCCAAGGAACTTTCAGCTTATTACATGTTTTGCAGGGTTGAGACTTCCCTCCTTCCTCTCTCTCTTTTTCCCTTTATCTTGTGAAGTGAGCATTTCCCAAATGGGAGGTGAGTAGGACATGACTTAAATGAAGCACTGTAAGCCCACAGACACCTGTCATGAAACTGTGCAGGAAAACACATTATACACTGGCTGAATTATGTGACTTGTCACCACTTTTATCAGAGATGAGAAAGAAGACAATTCTGGGAGTGTCTCATAAATTGTAATGGATGCCAGGCCAAATGGGGTTCAGCTCATATTGTATACCGTATTTTTCGGAGTATAAGACGCACCGGAGTATAAGGCGCACCTAGATTTTAGAGGAGGAAAACAAGGAAAAAAGTATTCTGAACCAAATGGTGTAGTAATATATTATTTAATAAAATACCAGTATAGCAGAATACTTTTTACAACCATGTATACTTTTTACAACCATGTACTTTTTATAAACTTCAAACTTGACAGCTTTAAGACTTGTGGACTAAAACTCCCAGAATTCCTCCTGCAGTAATGCTAGCTCAGAAATGGGAGTTGAAGTCCACAAGTCTTAAGCTTGCCAAGTTTGAAGACCCTTGCACCCCTAACCCCTAACCCAGGGGTTTTCAAACTTGACAGCTTTAAGACTAGTGGACTTCAACTCCCAGAATTCCTCCTCTAGTCTTGCTAGATGGGGTAATTAGAAGGCAAAACACCCCCTTTTTTGTGAAAAACGGCCCATTTTTCGGCCTTTTTTTTGCAAAAACGAGGCATGCAGAGGGTTTGGAAAGCCTGCAGAGCATTCCTAGGGGGTGGGGGAAGGCAAAAATGCCCCCATTTTTGCAAAAAATGGCCCATTTTTTGCAAAAATTGGATGCAGGGGCGGGGCTTCAGGAGGCCAAAAAATGGCTGTATTCGGTGTATAAGACGCACCAACATTTCCACCCTCTTTTGGGGGGCAAAAAGGTGCATCTTATACTCCGAAAAATATGGTAATTAAATAGCAAGGAATATATGATATGTTGATGATAGAGGAGTCAACCACAGTTATTTCTATAAAAGCATTGGGGGGGGGCTGGAGTCAAGACCCATTGAATAATTAAGCCTGCATTTAATGCTAGGATTGGATTGGATTACAGACTACAATCTATGATATTGCCTCCTCCCAAGCAGAGCAACTTGATCCAAATAAAACACTTCTTGGGCCTTTGGTTCATTTTCCCTCAACTGTACCAGAGACAAAACCCTTTTGCGTCTAACCTGGCCAAATAAAGTATTCCATTCCCATTCCTATTCTATTCTATTCCATTCCCATTACATTATGTTACATTCTGACCAAGTCAGATCTGCCCGACTTTGAAAGGATAGCGACACGGGGAAAAATTGCTTTCTGTATTATGACTTTCTGTTGAGGGCTCATTAGCTGTTTCCAGATATCCTCAGCATTTTCTATTGATTTTCTCATTAGAGAATGCTGTCACTTACAAACATGTTTGTCAACTAAATCTTACTTTTGAAGTTTCACAGAGTGACTCTTATTAGATGTCTGGATAATTAACAGTTCTGCTACTGAACATGCTGCATTGTCATTTTCACATCCCACCATCATTCCCCAGACACCTCTGCCTTCTTTCTCTACTATAATCTGAACTTCATTTTCATTGACGCCTGCAGAGGACTTTTGAAGGCTATCGGTCATCTCTTCTCTTGCATGTTTCTGCTTAACATACCTGGACAGCAAGGATTTTATTATTTTATTTATGTATTTGATAGTATGCTAATGTGTGAGAGAGTTCTGTTGCATCAGCTCTTCCCTCTTCTTCTCTTGAATAAAACAATTAAGTCCAGTCAAGACTTTGTGCTTAAAATTATTTAACAAGTTTTATATATCCTATGTTTTCTATAGTCTCTAGAACAGTGTTTCCCAACCTTGGCAACTTGAAGATGTCTGGACTTCAACTCCCAGAATTCCCCAGCCAGCATTCGCATTCGCTGGCTGGGGAATTCTGGGAGTTGAAGTCCAGACATCTTCAAGTTGCCAAGGTTGGGAAACACTGCTCTAGAATACTACATAAAAGTAATTATAAAAACAAAATAACTTAAAAGAATAATACCCAAGAAAAAGTAAAATGTAATTATTCAGGAATACACAACTAAAAACAATAGAACAAAAGAATCTTAAACTGGCACATAAACGCATGGAGGATATCAACCCAAAATAATAACTTCCATAATTAATATACAACTACAAAAAGGGTCTATGTCACATAAAATTACAACTCAAGATTCTAGAATATACTTCTGTCCCTCCTCTAAAACCAAAGTGCAGAAGCAATTTTATAAACTGGGCCTTCAGGTATCCTAGTGTTAGCAGGGCCCAGAATCAAATAGGGAAGTGAATAAATCTAATGAAGTAACCTAATTGTCATTTAGTGAAGTTCTTGCAAAGATAGCTTATAGACAGATGGCCTGTTTGTGGAGCAGAGACTTTGTTATGGTACTTCAGCTGTATTCAAATGGAAAATATTTCAGATCCTTGTTGGACATGAACGTTAAGCAGAATTGACCCCAATTAACACTTGGAACTAGCAAATATCTAGTAACATCAGAGCTGCAGGCTAGACTGGGAAATCATAAAAATCTTAGAAGAAGACAAGGGCGAATCATTTCCATGCTGGCACCATTCTGATAACTGCATAAACAAATTGTGTTCATATAGTTACCAGAAGTCAAGGTCAGTTTGAGGAGGTCTTTCCATTAATCCACCTGAACTATAAGAATGCATGTCAATACTACAGAGACAGTGGTGCATCCTTAATTATGAGGCCCGTTGCTGTCAGCAGATGCTACTTGACAATATTAGATTGCAATTTCAGAAGCCAAACTAATATGTCAGTGTCAAGAAAAATGAGTTATCAACAAGTGAATGAGATGAGTTAGCCCACACCATTAATCAAACAAGCCATTTGGTAACTCATCAAATAATATCAGTATAATAATTTGTTACTTCTTGTTATATTATTAGGTGAATATATTCACTACATAATTGGGCAAGCTTCAGAGTGTAATTTTCTAGGATGATATAGATATAGGACCCATCTCTGTTTGATTCCCTGTTTCTAGAAAGTATGGAAAGATTTCAATTGCTGTGCTTGCTTCTGCTTGTTCTTTTAAAAAACAGGCTATATAGAGATTTGTTCAGCTGATTCTGTTTGTCTTGAAATTGGAAGACTGCAGGAAATACCACTTCTTTATTGCATCAATTTGTCTTCTGTATGAACAGCTCTAACCAATTTGGTTCTCTTCTTGGTTTATTGAATCAGATACCTGAAATGTCTTATATCTATGGACTACTGTTCTGCTGCAGCATGATTCTGAGTCTCTCTATTAAAGAAACTCACTGAGTAGTAGAACAGTCTCAAATGCTATTTCCTTTTTGGTCCAAAGAGGACTTCTACCATCTATCATTTTCTGCCCACCGTCCCAAGATAAAGCATCTTAACATTTAATTGGAGGAAAGACTGATGCCAATTTAGAACCTGACATACAGCCCCATAACAGGAGCCTTGACTGCCCCATTGAGATAGGACATAAAAAGCAAGTCATTCAGTGAAACAAGAGGCCATAAACAGGGTTGGACTAGATCAGGGGTAGGCAAAGTTGGCTCTTCTATGACTCGTGGACTTCAACTCCCAGAATTCCTGAGCTAGCATGATTGGCTCAGAAAGTCTGGGAGTTGAAGTCCACGAGTCATAGAAGAGCCAACTTTGCCTACCCCTGGACTAGATGATCTGTAAGGGTCCCTTCCAGCACTGATATTAAGAGGCCTTAATGAAGTAGAAAAAGTCTTTTGCACTGGAAGACTGCAAAGAGGAATTAACCATGCTAAGCTTCCCAGAATCGGCCTAACCACAAAAACAATTACAGGAAACTGAGGAAATTTAGAGACTATGTCCCATATAAGGGAAAACAAGTATACGTGTCAATAAGGAAGACAGGCACATGTTGTTTTAACTTCTTAATATGGTAACAGAAGGCTGATCTGTAATATAAGCCAATCACATTATGTTACGTGTCCTTGTTACTTTGAAGAAGTATAAAGTTGCTTGTTTTATCCATAAGAATTTGTTCAGCTCAGAATTTCAAATGCTGTGTTCTACAAGCTTCTCTGTCTGAACCTTGTTTGCGCAAACAATAAACAAGGCTTATCTGACTCCTCTTATCTGAGTTGTCCGGCTATTTCCTGCAACACCATCATTCCTCATGGAAGAATGCAGAATTTATAGAACTTCTGTCAGAGTTACGCAATAAATCAGAAGCTTCAAAAGATAACTGCATTTTGCTGATTCAAATAACTTCTTTATAAGTAGAATAAAACATTTACAATACCACACTTTGTTTCAGATCACATGTTGAGATGTTTTCATACTGGAGTATAATGGTGGACAGAGTAAACTACGCCCTTCTTCTTGCTAAGTTTCTGGACATGCTCAAATAACACTTCAGCCAGATTGGCTGACTCAATCACATGGCTCTCCCAGTCATGAATATTCCAACACTCCTCCCTTCATTACTGGGAGAGACATCAAACCTATTGGATTTAAACATTTCCTATAATGGACACCACCCAATGGTTTGGTCATCATGTCTGCTAAATTATCCTCTGAAGAACAATGATGTAAACTTATTAATTTTTCTTTTACAGCTTCCCTGACATTACAATACTTAATGTCCACATGTTTACTTCTGTTCTTCACTCTGTCACCTGTTGCCATTTTTATACAAGCAGCATTATCTTCATAAACAGTTACAGCTTCATTTACATTTACATTTAAATCTTGTAACAACTGTACATACCAAACTACTTCAGAACATAACTCAGACAATGCAATAAACTCTGCTTCCGCAGTTGAAATAGCAACCGTTGTTTGTTTTCTGGACTTCCAACCAATTAAAGCCCCTCCAAACATTATTACAATTCCAGAATTAGACTTTCTGGTTTTTACATCATTTGCATAATCACTATCAACATAACATTTCAATTTTAATTCTTCAGTGACCTTTATTTGAAGACCCAAATTCACAGTTCCCTTCAAATACCTGAGAATTCTTTTCACACCCATCCAATGCAACTTTGTAGGTGTAGCAGTAAAGCGACTTAGAATGCTCACTGCACAAGCTATGTCTGGTCTGGACCACTGTGACAGATATAACAGACTCCCTATTGCAGAGTGATATATCTCCTGATCACAGGCTTCACTTTTATCCTCACCCAAACTATTGTAAAAATCTGTGCTCATAGGTGTAGGAGCAATATTACAATCTTTCATGTTATACTTCTCTAATAATTGTTCAATTTTTCTCCTTTGACTGAGAATATAACCACCTTTTTCAGTTTTTTGTATCTCTACACCGAGATAATTCTTTATTTCTCCCAAATTCTTTAATACAAATTTCTTTTCTAACTTATTAGCAAATTCTTTAATTTGTGATGCATCCTTTGCAATGAAACAAAGATCATCCACAAATGCTAATAGTAGAAAATTCCCACCTTGTAACTTTCCAGTGTATATGCAACCATCAGCTTTGCAACTCTTGAACCCAAGACCTTTCAATGCAGTATCTAGACAGATATTCCAATTTCTGGCTGACTGCTTCAGCCCATAAATGGCCTTGTTCAATTTATACACCATGTTAGGTTTTTTACTTTCATACCCTGGCGCTTGAACCATATAAATTTCTTCCTCTAATTCAGCATTGAGGAATGCAGTGGTTATATCAAAATGCCAAATTCTATGCCTGTATGCTGATGCTAATGCCAGTGCTAGTCTTATGCTCTCACCTTTTACAGTTGGCGCGAACACCTCATCATAGTGCACATTCTTTAATTGAGAAAAACCTTGTGCCACCAACCTTGCCTTATACTGTACTTCATTATTGGGTAATACCTTTTTCTTATATACCCACTTACATCCTACAGCTTTCGTACCCTGTGGCAAAGTCACAGATGTGAACACTTCATGATCTCCCATGGATTTCATCTCTTTATCCATGGCTTCCTTCCACTTTTCTTGTTCAACTTTTGGTAATGCCAATACTTCCTTATAGTTTCTTGGCTCATACCACACATTACACACTTTAACTTTACTGGCAGAATACCTGTCTGGCGGTACCCCTCTGTTACTACGCTCTGACCTACGTGGCATTGCCTGTACTTGTGTTTCAAGCTTTTCTGTCTTCATATCTTGTTCAGACTCTCCTCCCTGAACATAGACACCTTCAGTAAATGATTCACCATCATTAAATGAGTTATTGTCACTAAGTGGATCACCGTCGCTAAGCGGATCACCGTCGCTAAGTGAGACATTTTCAGAATTTGCATCAATTCTGTTCCAATTTTGTTCTGCAAAATTAGCAGACCTTGAAATCACTATCCTTTTACTTCCATCGCTAAAGCGATACCCTTTTGAGCCTGGCTCATAGCCCACAAATCTGAGCTTTCTAGCCTTTTGTTGTCCCTTTCTTCTGATTGCCTTTGGAATATGTACCCAAGCAGTACTTCCAAATATTTTTAAATGTGCTAGAGAAGGCTTTCTCCCATATAGCATTGCATATGGAGTATTATTGATGGATGAACTCCACAGCCTATTTACTAAATAATTGGCAGTCAGTATGGCTTCACCCCAATATGACCTGCTCATACCAGAATCCTCCAGTAATGAGTCTTTCATTGTTTGCAAAACACCATTCCTCTTTTCAGCCACTCCGTTCTCTCCCGGTTTGTAAGGATTTGTGCGCCTGTGTCTTATTCCCAATTGTCTCAACCATTGTTGAAAATTTGTTGACATAAACTCAGCACCTCTGTCAGTTTGCAACTGACATACCTGTTGTTTGTACCTTCTCTCTACAAAACTTAACCATTGCTTAAATTGCTGTAGCACCTCTGTTTTACTCTTAAGTAAGTAGCAAAACCCAAACCTGCTGTAGTCATCCACAATGACCAGCGCATACTTTGCTCCTCCCAAACTGGCTTGCATAGGCCCAATTAAATCAGCATGCACCAGTTCTAGAGCTTTTGTGGTTTGTCTTGTGCTAAACTTGCTCACTGGGAATGCTTTGGATTTCGATGCTTTGCATACTGCACAATCCAAATATGCCTTACATCCCTTCAAATCTAATCCTTCTGCAAATTCTTTCATTTGTTGAACAACCTTAAAATTAGCATGACCAAGTCGTCTGTGCAGAAGATGAACACACGAATTATGTTCTGCTACATTTTTAAATATCTGGGAACAATGTTGGACCTTTTGTCCCTGCAATACATAAAGATTATCCTCTTTTATGCCCTGTGCACAAACATTCCCATTTCTTTGGATGATACACTTCCCATTAATAAATGTGGTTTCATAACCTTGCTTGTCTAAACTAGACACACTTAACAAATTATGTTCCATTTCAGGTACACATAACACATCAGTAAACCTGGATTCCAAATATGGAATTTGCACATCACCTCTTCCAAAGATTTTAGCCTTTTGACCATTGGCTAAGGCTACTTCTTCATGGTTTCCTGGGAAAAATCTGGAAAATAAGTCAGAATTATTAACAATTGTTTGACTAGCCCCACTGTCAATCAACCATTTGTCTCTATTGTTATTATAACAAACTTTTGCAACTGCAATCTGTCCTTGCAAATAATGTCTCTTGTCTTGCATATTTCTTTTCTGTGTACAGCTTTTCTGCAGATGATTGGTCTTTCCACAAATGAAACACGCTTTCTTAACTTGCTTGCAGAATTGTTGCTGTGTAACTTGATCTCTCCTGCCTCTGCTCTCCTCTTGTCTGCAGACACCTCGGCTGTTGCTAGAGATAGGCAGCCTGTGGAAAATTTTGCTGGAGACTTGCTGTAAGTTTCCACTGTACTCCTTGTTGGGCCCCTGCCTGTGGAATTTTCCATCAGCATGGCTGAAAAGCCTTTTCTCATATTCATTCAATAAACACGATTTCAAAGCCTCCAAATTCAAATCTGCTTCTGGCTTACTTTCAAAAATAGCTGATACAGTCTCCCAGCTTTGATCCAAACTATTTAACACTAATAAAACTTTCTGGGACTCTGGAAACTTTACTCCACGTTGCTCCAATTCTAGAAAATTAGACTGCATTTTCATTAAATGATCTTCCATAGAATCTCCTGTCTGCAAACTCATTCTGAAAAGCTTTCTTGAAAGTTGGACCACATTACACGCAGAAACATTGACATGTACTGCTTTCAATTTCTGCCATATTTCTTTTGCAGACTTTAATTCAGCTACATTTAAGAATTGATCATCCCCCAGACTTAAAAGAAGATAAGCCATAGCTTTGTCATGAGCCTTTTGATCTGCTGCTCCAAGCACTTGTGGGGGGTCTGCTACGATGTCCCATAATTCTTTTGCTTTCAAAAAACATTCCATTTTTGCAGCCCAAATTAAATAATTTTTCTTCCCCAATTTAGGTATTGGACTGTCTTTAAATTCCATAGCAGCAGCCATCCTGCTTTATTTTTCTTCTCTGCCTGTTCCTTTAACAACACAGACAGCTTCTTATCAGCTTTAAATTACAATGCAGTTTTAACTTTACTTCTTGAGTGATTTCTGAGCCCATAACCTTTCAGAGTTACGCAATAAATCAGAAGCTTCAAAAGATAACTGCATTTTGCTGATTCAAATAACTTCTTTATAAGTAGAATAAAACATTTACAATACCACACTTTGTTTCAGATCACATGTTGAGATGTTTTCATACTGGAGTATAATGGTGGACAGAGTAAACCACGCCCTTCTTCTTGCTAAGTTTCTGGACATGCTCAAATAACACTTCAGCCAGATTGGCTGACTCAATCACATGGCTCTCCCAGTCATGAATATTCCAACAACTTCCCTCATAATTTCGACAGAATTCTCCCTGAATTGAAATGGTAGTTATTATCATTTCATTGAAACAAAATTGTAAAATATATTAGATTGAGATAACAACAGAATTAGAAGGGACATTGGAGGTCTTCCAGTCAATCCCCTGCTCAGGCAGGAGACCCTATACACATGATGGCGAACCTATGGCACGCATGCCAGAGGTGGCACACAAGGTCCTCTCTGTGGGCACACATGCCATCAGCAGCTGCTCTTCTGGTTTCTGGTGTGCGCATGCGCGCTGGCCAGCTGATCTTCGCATGTGCCGGAGCCCCGGAAAGCCAAAGATCAGCTGGTCTTTGGTTTTCTGGTGCTTTAGCACACACAGAGACCAGCTGGCTGGCGCGCATGTACGCACCGGAAACCAAAAGATTAGGTGGCTGGTGCACGCATGTTTCCAGGGCTCCGGCGTGCACACGCATTCCAGTTTGGGCACTCAGTGCTGAAAAGGTTCGCAATCACTGCCCTATACCATTTCAGACAAATTGTCCAGTCTCTTCTTAAAAACTTCCAGTGTTGGAGCACTCACAACATCTGGAGGCAAGCCATCCATTGATTACTTGTTCTGTCAGGAAATTTCTCCTTAGTTATAGATTGGCTCTCTCCTTGATTACTTTCCATCCATTGCTTCTTGTCCTGCCTTCAGGTTCTTTGTAGTATAGGATGACCCCCACCCTCTACTTTGTGGCAACCCCTCAGTTATTGGAACACCGCTATCATGTCACCCCTAGTTCTTCTTTTCATTAAACTAGACATAACCAATTCCTGCAACCATTCTTTTAACCTTCAGTCCCCTAATCATCTTTGTTGCTCTTTGTACTGTTTTTCTAGAGAGATTAGCTCAATTTGAATTTCAAGGCTGAACAGGGATTCAGACCTGAATCTTATCAGTGTCAGTCATATATATTAATCCAATTGTCCCGAGCCTCAAGTCTCCTCGATATCTTAAGCTACAGTTCCTATCATACGAATCAATACAATCAATAGAGAATTAGCCATGAATGATAGGAGCTTTTGCCTGCAAGCTTTGGAGGATGTCACAGTGAGGAGATAGATTCTCCCTACTGTTTCATCCTGGTTCATATTTTCTTGTCACACCTGCTAGTCTTTTTTTTTTAAAGCTAATGGCATGAAGTAAGCAAAGAAGAGTTTCTCGGGAGATTTCTAACATTTCCTCAAATCAGCAAGTGAATCTAGATGGCCAAGAATATAGTATTCACACAAGAAGGGAGACTTAACAACATAGCTTATGTGATACAAAAAGTTATTGAAAGATCAGAGCAACATAAATAAGGAGCCATAAACCAGGGGTGGGTTCCTCCCGGTTCGGACCAGTTCGCCCAAACCAGTAGCGACCCGCTGGTGACGTCACGATGATGTCGCCGACCCGGTTCGGTTGGTGCCGGTCCGTGGGCACCACCATCTTTTTTTAATTTTAATTTTATTTTATTTTTATTTTTATTTTATTTTTTATTTTATTTTTTTATTTTATTTTTTCCTTCTGAGCATGCACAGAAGCCGAGTTCTGGCACTGTGCATGCGGTCACTATCTTTTTTTTGGCTTTGGGTTGTTGGGTTTTTTTGGATTTTTCGTTACTGTGTATGCGTGCGCACACCCATGCGGCGCAGGAGGGAGCGAACCGGCAGTGAGGTAAGTTGGAACCCACCCCTGCCACAAACTATTGTTTAAACACACACCTTTAAAACATTTTGGCTCTAAAACAAGAGTCATACTAAATATGAGTAAAATGTGAACATATGTTGCATTAAGAGAGAGAGTTTTGGCTTATGCATAATCTTCAGATTACTAAAATCCAATCTGAGTGTTTCCTCCACTATGGCTTCCAACTGAGTCCACAGTTAATGTTGGAAAATTACTGTAATTTCTAATTTACAGCAGTTGCATCCAACACACTCCCAATCAATCTCTACATCCAGATCAGAGCAAGCACACATACCACTTAGTTCAGCTAGTAAAAATATAGCTTGATTTTATTAAACATCAGCAAATATCTATGGTAGAACAATTAACAAAATGGGCCAAAAGGTAGGAAATAGAATGGAGAAGAAAATATATGATCAATATGCAAACATTAGTGTTATCTATATACCGGTAACTATATCAAAAGGCACATTTTTTTCCAGAGATAATTGGGGTAATTAGCCTGGGCAACCCCAAATAGCCTTTGGCTATTCCACCTTTAACTTTTTAATGTACATAACAGCAGCAGAATTAGATGAAAAGTAGGACACCAGGTGGTTCCTCTTCTGTTTAGTGCCATGAAGGAAACAATTTGGTAGATGGGGATAATTTATCCAACAGATAAATCAAAAGCCCAAACTTCAAGCATCTCCAAACTTGCTCAGATATTGATGTCTAGAAGCAGCACTAAATCACTGTTGTGAACATCAGGAAGTTCTGCTGAAAGATACAATTTACCAATAGAAGAAGCCTGATGTGCTATTTTTCATGTTTTTCTTTCAGGGTAAATATAGTTACAACATATTCATCCCCAACAAGATATAATCATCTCAATTAATGCCAGGTGCTCCCCCACCGTATTTGTTTTCAGGAGAAGCTACCTTCTCCTCATGCTTCTCATCTCAGTGTCATTCTCTGAGGGTTTTAACTATATTTTAAAAATATTTTTTTCTAACAGTATAATCTAGGACTTTATCTTCAATTTTTATTTATTTCTGGTGTACTCTGTATAAGTGAGAAAGCTAAAGGATGCCAGTGTCAGTATGTGTTTCATTGATTATCGAAAAGCCTTCAATCTCATCAAGCTGTGGAATCTGGTTAGGAAAATGCGATTCCCCGAACATCTGATTGTCCTTAGGAGAAACCTATGTACAGGTCAGGAAGTCACAAAACAGAGTGAACATGGCAAAACAGATAGACGTGAATGTAACATAGGCCCTGAAGCAGGGGTGAAATTCAAAAGTTTTCCCTACCGGTTCTGTGGGCGTGGCTTGGTGGGCGTGGCTTGGTGGGGTCATGTGATTGAGTGGGCATGGCCAACCAGGGGTGGTTATTACTGGTTCGGTGAACCGATTCAAATCGTCCCTACTGGTTTGCCCAAACCGTTTCGGACCGGTTGAATTTCACCCCTGCCTTGAAGCATTAAAAATTACGCACCCGTGTTCTGTGGTGTAGCAGTTATTTCATTATAATGCACATGGGATTGTGTTTATTAACCTTACCAGATATATCAACTATACTTAGCAAGAATAGTTCTCCTCAGTTATTAAAAATAAAGAAAAGACAAGCAATAGCAAGGTGGATGGACTGAATTATAGAGGCAATGGGTATACCCATACACTAAAAGACAAGTCACCTTCCTGGTCCATCAGGAATTATCTCCCCAGATATATTCCACGTGACTCCACATCTTCTTTTCTTTTCTTTTTTTAAAAATAGTTTTTATTAATTTTCCAATGTTAAAAAACACAAATACAAAATACAAATACAAAAAAACAAAGAAAAATAAATAGAAGTAAAAAATAATAAGAGAAAAATCAAATTGAACAAATACAGAATACATACAAATATAAACATTAAGAACACTATACAATATATTTTACAGTATTTTGTGTCAAAATATATATACTACTTCACCATTTAAGTTGGTACATGTTTTTTGCCATTAGTAATTTAACCTATAGTTTCATATATACATGAATATTTTATCATTCAGATTTTAGCCAATTGTAAAATCTATTCCAAATTCTATAATAGTCTGATTCCTCTTTTTCTTTTAATTCCATCATCATCCTATCCATTTCAGCACATTCTAAAATCTTACTAATCACCATTTCATCCGGGGGAACCTTTCTTTGCTTCCAGTATTGTGCAAAGGTAATTCTGGCCGCAGTATTGTTTATCTTTAAGTATTGTTTATCTTTTTCCATTTTCAAATCCAATATTCCCAATAAATACAGTTCTGGTTTCATTTGAATTTTATATTCCATCATTCCTTCCAACCATTCCCTAACTTTTTGTCAGAATTTCCTTGCATGTGAACAAGTCCACCACATGTGGTAAAATGTTCCAGATTTGTGACTGCATTTCCAACATTCCGGGGACAGGTTTGGAAACATTTATTGGGAATATTGGATTTGAAAATGGAAAAAGATAAACAGTACTTAACTCTTCACATACTAACTGTGGCTAGAATTACCTTTGCACAATACTGGAAGCAAAGAAAGGTTCCCCCGGATGAAATGGTGATTAGTAAGATTTTAGAATGTGCTGAAATGGATAGGATGACGATGGAATTAAAAGAAAAAGAGGAATCAGACTATTATAGAATTTGGAATAGATTTTACAATTGGCTAAAATCTGAATGATAAAATATTCATGTATATATGAAACTAATTTCCTTGCATATGAACAAGTCCACCACATGTGGTAAAATGTTCCAGATTTGTGACTGCATTTCCAACATTCCGGGGACAGGTTTGGAAACATTTTGGCCAATCTCGCTGGTGGCAGATGCCATCAGTAAAATATTTTATATAAATTTTCCTTATAGGCCACTGCCATTGTAAGTTTGTAATTAATTTCTCATAATTTATCCCATTGCTCCATTTCAATATTATATCCAAAATTTCTTGCCCAACTAATCATTTTTTCCTTAACTGTTTCTTCTTCTAATTTAAATCTTAAAAGGAATTTGTATATTTTTGTAATCATTTTTGTATCCGATACTTGTAATATTTTATCTAATTCCAATTGTTTTTCATAAATGCCGAATTTCTCCTTATCTTTCTTAAATCTTGTTTTAATTTGTAGGTATGGCCACCACTCAATTACAATTCCCTGTTTCTTTAGATCTTGTACCGATTTTAATTCACCTTTTTCATCCAATAGCACTGCATAACTCACCATTTTATTTAAATCTGTTGTGTTTGGACAGGTCATTGCTTCCATGGTCAATAACCGAATTGGGATTTCCATATAGTGATTCCTTTTTATTTTTTCCCAGGTGGATAGCAGAGAGTTTCTTAACAAATATCTTTGAAAATACGTATGGCATTTACTTTTCCCTTCCCAAAGGAAGGCATGCCATCCAATTTGAAGATCGTATCCTTCAATCCCTAATATTCTTTTGTTTTTCAGTTGGATCCAATCTTTAACCCACGTCATAGCTGCAGCTTAATGATATAACTCCCAATCTGGGAGACCAAATCCTCCTTTCTCTCTACTATCTTGTAATAATTTTAGTTTTATACGTGCTTTTTTTCCCCTGCCCATATAAATTTAAGTACCATTTTGTTCAATTGATTGAAAAAGTTTTTCTCTAATTTTACCGGTATTGTTTGAAATAAGTATAATAGTTTGGGAAGTATATTCATTTTGATCATTGAAATTCTGCCAATTAATGATATTTGTAATTTAGTCCAGTTTTCCAAATCCTTTTGTATTTGTTTAAGCAATTTGTTATAGTTATTTTCCTTTATAGTGGTACATTTTGCTGTCAGCTATATCCCCAGGTATTTTTTTTATTTTAATCTTAAAATCCCCAATTTTTTTCCAGTTCTTCAATTTGTTTATTGATAAGATTTTTGGTAAACATTTTTGTTTTTTCTTTATTTATTTTCAATCCTGCTACACTACCAAATTGTCCTATTTCCTTTAATAATATTTGCCTACCCTCTAGTGCAGTGGTTCCCAACCTTTTTGTAATCGAGTACCACTTGGAGGTCCCGTAAAGTCGCCGCGTACCACCTGGTTCCTTTTTTGGCCCCACGCATCCAGCAACTGGATTCTCGGGCCGCTGGGACCAGGTGGGTGGCGTGTGGCAACAGTTGCAAATCGTTGCCAGATTATCTTGTGTTAGGTAGTAAACATTTTTGTGAAGTAAAAAATAACTAACTAAAAATCGTTCATGACCCCGAAAGTGTTCGCGTACCACCTGGAAGGCCCTCGCGTACCACTAGTGGTACACGTACCACAGGTTGGGAACCACTGCTCTAGTGGTTCTTCTACAATAAACACCACATCATCAGCAAAAGCTTGCAATTTATATTCCTCTTTTTTTACTTTAACACCTTTTATGTCCTGATTATTTCTAATTTGTATCGCTAATGCCTCCATTGAAAGTATATACAATAATGGGGATAGGGGGCATCCCTGTCTCACCCCTTTCATTATATTAAAACCTTTTGTTTGTTCTCTGTTTATTATTATTATTGCCACCTGGTTTGTATAAATTGCTTTAATCATTTCAATAAATTTTTCGCCAAAATTCATCACTGCCAACTGTTTGATAAGAAAATCCCAATTTAAATTATTGAATGCTTTTTGCGCATCAATAAATATCAGAGCCACCTGCTTGCCTGGATGTGCCTCATAATATTCCAGAATATTCATTATAATTCATGAATTGTTTTTGATGTGCCTGTAAGGAAGGAATCCGTTTTGGTCCGAATGTATAATTTGAACAAGTATATTTTCATCCTTTCTGCTATTATTGCTGCGAATATTTTGTAATCTGCATTTAACAGTGAGGTTGGCCTGTAATTTTTAATCTTTTGTATATCCAGATCTTCTTTGGGTATGAGTGTTATCAATGATTCTATCCAGATTGTTGGTATTTTGCCTCCCTCTATGGCATCATTATATACCTCTAACATTAGGTTCTCCAGTAGTTTTTGATTTTCTTTATAAAATTCCGCCGGAATTCCATTTGGCCCTGGAGTTTTATTATTTTTTTGTTTTTGAATTGCCCTTTTAAATTCTAATGTCGTTATCTTCTCATTTAATGCATCTTTAGTTACATCAGATAATGTAAGAAGGTTAATTTTCCATAAATATATTTCAATATCCTCCTCTCTTATATTTTCCCGATTGTACAATTTTTGGAAGTATCTTAGTGCTATGGTTTTTTAGCTTCATTTTGATGTTGTATCACTCCTTCTTCATCCTCTAATTCCAATATTAATTTCTTTTCTCTTTCTTTTTTAAGTTTATATGCTAGCCATCTCCCTGGTTTATTGGCGTTTTCAAAATAATTTTGTCTATTTTATCTAAGTTTTTGTGCTACTTCTTCTTGTGTAATCAAATTTAATTTATATTTAATTATATCTTTTTCAGCCTTAATTTCCCGATTCTGAGGTTCTTTTTGCATTTTAGATTCTGCTTTCTCTAATTTCTCCTGTAACTCCATGCATTGTTTCTTTTTATTCCTGTTTGTTCTAAGCATATATGCTATCGTTGAACCCCTCACATGGGCTTTCATAATATCCCATAAATTTTGTATAGTTGTGTCATCATTCCAATTTTCTTTTAGGAACTGTGTCAATTATTTTTCTATGTATTGAATATATTTTTCTTCTTTTATAACTCTCTGGTTCATGGTCCATCTCCCTTTCCTTTCCACTTCTCCTTTCAACTTACATGTTACCGGATTGTGGTCCACATCTTTCTTCTTTTCATCGTTCAGCAAAAACCATTTTTCTTCCACCAGATTCATTAGATCAATTTATGCTTTAATTGAATGAGTTGAATAGCTATGTGCTTTATTATTTTATATTTCAATAGCTGTTTCAATAGCCGTTCTGAGACTTCTAGCTCAAAGGCATCTAATTAATGCTAAGGGTAAAAGTGAAGTCAATTGATTTGTTTCAATATAGCTGAGGTTCAGTATGTTCTTTAAAAAAAAAGCAAATCAGCAGTAGTTATTTGCACACACACAAAAAGCATGCTTTCACTGCCTATTCTCTGCTGTTCTGATTTACTCTAATGCCAAAACAAGGATTTTAAGCTTCTTCAGATTATTGTAATGGAGATCATCATGCATGCAAACAAAGAGGGCACATAGAATTGTCTTCTCTTTTTCTTCTGCATTCATTCTTTTCTGAAGTACCGAAGAACAATACTGTAGTTCATTTATTCAAACTACAAGAGAAATATAAGTTTGTTTTGGCAAGGTTCCTGGTTTTTGTTCTTTCTTTCATAGGCTTGTTTTTAATATGTACTTGATCAATGGACCTTTAGCAAGTAAGGCTTCTCCTGCCTGGCTTGCAAATACAGTGAAGCAAAAAAAATATCTTGCTTCTTCAGTTGTATTCTGAAGTTAAGGATCTTGACAGAGAGCCCCAAAGGAAGGGAGTGGCATGAGGAATACTAAGCAGAGCCATGACTGAACTTTGGCTATATCTTTATTCATTGTTGTGGGCGGGGGGGGGAGTGCTCATATTGTTGTGATTTCATATGGAATATTTGTCCTCAAGGGACTATCGGTAATATTGCATTTAGCAAGATGAATTTCTTCATCTTGCTAAATGGAATCCTTGTTCCAAGTCTCCCTATGACGTCCTTCTTCTCACTCATCAAGAGTCTCTGTATCAGTTGGGCTTCACACAAGCTAACACAGAGACAAGAGCTTAGAGAAACTAAGTGGTGGGTATTGTGAGGTGTTGCCAGGATCGATTTTTATTTTGGAGAAAATTAAAGAACCTGAAATCGTTCCTTTTTCCTTTAGTGTGTTTATGTTGTGGGGGTGGAATTCTGGTTTCAGGAAGATTACAGCTAGTGTTGCCAACGTGCTAATTTTCTGAAGATTATGAACAAGGAAGCTCTATCGATTGTTCCGTGTTGCTGTTATTTACAGAATTAATAAAAGTCTGCATTGCAGGGGCTCACTAGCCGGTAACACTCTCTGCAAGCATTAACATGAAAGTTTTACTGGTATAAAATACTGAATTCTTACAGAATCGCTTGCTGTAAATGTGGGGTATTTGAGAGACAGAGAAGGCAAGGCTAATATCAGTATTTGCGGTAACTGCCATCAATCCTATGCTTTGTGTTTATCTACAATTCTATATACTGTAGTGTAGTATTAAATATTACTTCTAAGACAGCCAAAGTGCTTTCAGGAAAGGAAAAATATTTTCCCCGTACAACTAAACGCAGGTTCC